>OZ005653.1:171935474-172085474 GCA_963930645.1 Salticus scenicus
ATTATAAATATTTTTTAAAACATGAAAGTAAAATTTAAAAAATAAACATGATATATTATTACAATTATTTTAATTACATGTTAATATTAATAAATGCTAAATAAACATTGTATTAACATAAATATAACTCAGATAAAGTTTAATAGAGCAATAATAATAATAATAATAATAATAACATTAATTCAACAGACGTGTGGTTTGTTTTTATCCAAAATTATACCTCTGGGAGACACTGAATCGGAAGACCCATCCTCTCCGTAAAGAATCAGAATTTTGATGGCTTGTCTCCGGACCATCCTTGGGGGTTAGTCTCAGACCTTAGTCAATTCCCCATTGCGCAGCATTAGCGTAGGTGCCAACTTGTACAATTTTCTAACATCAAATGTCAGTCGCTGGAACACCCAACGTCCAAGTGCAGTGACAAGCTTTTCTGCTCGCAGTGCTCAGGCAGCCACAAGAATGAGGGGTGCAACGCCAGGGCGAGTTGCATCAACTGCCAGAGGTTCAACATTACTAGGAGAAGAAATCACGAAAGAGCCCTTCCCTCCAACCATCAGGCCTACTCTATGGACTGTCCACTCTATGCGGAGAAATACAATTCCCGTAGAGAGGAACTGGAAGCCAAGTTTTCCTCCACAGTCTCGGCTCCGCCTCCTCCCAGGAAAAGCAGGACGGACTCCCCAAAGCGCCCAACAAGACGCCGCTCCAGATCAACAAAGTCTTACAAGGCTCACTCCAAATCATCCCAAAGACTCCCCTCTAGAAGCCACAAACACACCTCTCAAAAGAGTGCCAACCAACAAAGAACTTCCAGCAGAGCTTTCCTACAAAGGTCACTCAGCATGAACTACAGTTCAGTCCCAGGACCCTCTCAGCAAGACTCAAAATATCAGCCATATCCCGACTACCCACTGTACTCTGACTATTACTCTGACTACTACAACTACCCCTATAACCAAGAGTACTACACTGACGGACCCTATGATGGACCCTACGACGGACCCTACGACGGACCCTATTACGCTGATGACTCTCGTTATGCTGACGGTCCCTACCACGGCAGCTAAAATCGCACCTCAGGAAGGTAACAGCTTTTATTCCTAAACTAACCCAACCTCTTACCCCAAAATAGTTATTAAAATTCAAAAATAAAAAAAAAACAAAAAAGTACTCTCCTCACCTTCCCCAGAGGCAACATCCTCTTCCTCTCCCGAACCCCCAGTTAATTTCAATAACCTCAAGATCGTGCAGATCAACCTCAACAGGTGCAAGGCGGCGAACTCGACGGTCCTCACGTTCATGGAGGATAACTCCGTGGACATCGGACTGCTCCAGGACGCATATTGCACCGTTGGGGGAGATCTGTACGGCTTCCCTTCTTCCTGGTCCAGTTTCAGCTCCAAAAACAACTCAGCTCACATTATAATTCGATCACAAACCCTTATTTACACTCATCTTTACACTGGGGACCATTGTGTTTTTATTACACTGACCACGAAGGAGGGCGAACTGATTATTGGCAGCGCTTACGCAGCCCCGTCAGCGGATTTTGAGGCCTGTCTACTGGAATGGCAACATTTAATCACTCAAAAGTCACTCTTCATCTGCGGCTGCGACCTCAATGCTAACTCCCCCCTTTGGTGCTCACCGATTGAGAACAGCAGAGGTCGCAGTCTAATAGAATTTATAGCCTCCAATAACCTCTGCCTTGCTAACTTAGAAAACTCTGCTCCCACCTTCCAAAAGGACAATGCCCAGGGCTGGCCAGACTTCACTCTCTGTAATACAAAGACCCTAGCTCGAATCTTCGACTGGTCAGTCCTGGACATTTTTAATAACACAGATCACAATTACATCACTTACTCTATCAATTCAATACCCACAGTAACATACTCTAAACGGTTTGCCACTAAACGTGGAAACTTCAAGAAATTTAACAAACTTTTACTCAACTCCTCCTTATCACTAACAGACGAACTCAACGCCATTAACAACACCACACAATTAGAAAATTTTACAGTTAATCTAATAGCCTCCATCCAGACAGCCGCGGCCGCAGCATTCAGGCTCAAGAAATCGGGACGGCAGTACGCCTACTCCTTCTGGTCTCCCCAGCTCCGTTCCATGCGTAATCACCTAACCGCCCTAAGAAGACAAGTAAAATACCTTGACCCGTCACTTCTACAACAACACAGACAGAAAATAAAACACCATTCGGCAATATTCAAAAAACACATCAACGAAGCCAAACATAACGCATGGAAGAAATTCTGCACTTCACAAACACAAATATTCGGCACAGCTCAAAAGTTTTACAGTCAAAAATTCTTCACCCCGCCCCAGCTGAAACTGGAACGTCCTCCAGCTCTCTCCTCAAAACGTAACAATCTAGAGTACCTCACAAACATCCTTTTCCCAAGAACCGTCTACCCACAACACCAAGCACCACTCTACTCGGCTCCCTCGGATGTTCCCTTCACGGAGTCTGAGGTTAAAGCCACTCTTCACAGCTTCAACATCAAAAAGGCTCCAGGTCCGGACAACATAGATTTTAAAATCTTACGAAACGTACACTGCACAATGCCACACATCCTTCAGAAATGGACCAATCTATGTCTCAAACACCAATACTTCCCCGAAACACTCAGAAGAGGTGAAGTGGTGTACTTTTTGAAGCAAGGGAAACTTCCCTCTGAACCCTCATCCTACAGACCGATCTGCCTCCTCCCCACTTTAGGCAAACTATTAGAAAAATTAATTGTAACAAGATTAAACTTTTACCTCGAAACAAACAATCTACTACATCCTAACCAATTTGGGTTCAGAGAGGGCAGATCTTGTGACCAAGCACTACAAGCCATAAAAAGTTCCTGCGCCGTCAGCTGTAACGCATCAAACTACACCACTATCATCTCTCTAGACATTCAAGGAGCCTTCGACAATGTGGAGTGGCCACACATTCTACGCGCCCTACAAGACCTTAACTGCCCGAGTAATCTGGCCGGAATCATCCGCTCATACCTCTCCCATAGGAAAATTATTGTCAACTGGGGTGACGGGAATACCGAACATCCCCAAACTAAAGGCTGCCCACAGGGTTCGTGCCTAGGTCCTATCCTGTGGAATCTGATAGCAGACATAATACTCAAAAGCATGAACTCTGCGGGCTTCACAACATTTGCTTATGCGGATGATTTCTCCCTGATTGTCTCGGGTCGAACTAGAAAAAACCTGGAGGACCAGGCCCAGGAAGCCCTTTCCCACTTCAGTAAACTTTTGAAAGAATTCGACTTAAAATTATCCCCATCTAAAACCAAAGCATTAACTCTCGCCTTCCCTAAAGCCCTTAAAAGAACTAGGAATCCCAAGATGCGGATAGACGGCATCAGTGTCAATCATGTCGAAAACATGAAACTCCTTGGCATCACCTTTGACAGGCACCTCAACTGGCTGGCTCACGTAAAAGAAATTAAACTAAAGACTCAAAGTATATACCACAGCTCAGCAAAAATGGTGGGAAAGAGGTGGGGTATCTCCACCTCTCTCCTAAAAACCTGGTATAAAACAATCATCGAGAAAATAATAACCTACGGAGCCGCCATTTGGGGCGGTCACCTGAGAACTGATGCCATTACCTCTCTTAACTCAGCCCAAAGACCCTTCCTCTTGCAAATTGCAAGAGGATATAAAACAATATCCACTGATGCCCTCACCGTAATCACTGGGATTCCTCATGCCCACCTGCAGGTCTCGCAAACATATATAAAAACTCAAATCCTACAGCTTAAAGACCCCGAATTAACAAACATCATCTTCCCACAAACCCCTATACAAACTTTGACCTGCAGCTGGGATATTCACCCAGGCAAGGATGTTGCCCCACTCATCACCAATTGCACTAAAAATAGTTTCTCTCCCTCTGCTCCAGTGGCGATCTACACTGATGGTTCCAAAACGGACGCCGGGGTTGCAGCAGCGTTTTGCGTGCTGGACCGTGGCACCGTGGCCCATCGGTGGGCCTGCAGGCTCGAGGACTATAATACAGTCTTCCAAGCGGAAATCTATGCCATAGAAAAAGCAATACGCTGGATTGGCGACTCGAACACGAATGATATCTTTAACATCTTCAGCGATAGTCTCTCGGGCCTTCAGGCAATAGCTCGGCATCGGTGCAGACACCCACAAATTCAACAGATAAAAAAACTCTTAACGAATCCTAACTTAACTTGCTCCCTGGCACACGTTTCTGCCCACAGGGGCGTGATCGGCAATGAACTCGCTGACTCCCTTGCAAAAGAAGCAACTGATTTCCCCACCAAGTGTTCCACAATCCCTGCCCCACCCTCCTATGTCAAAAATAGAATCAAAGAAATTATTAATCTCAAATGGCAAAACCTGTGGGATAGTTCAGAGAAGGGTAGGCACACCTTTTCGCTGATCCCACAGGCTCGTATTAATTCCTGGACCCTAACTCCACCTATCACGGCATTTTTAACAGGTCATGGCCCCTTCCCATCTTACCTTTACAAATTTCATTGCCGACGCTCTCCCCTGTGTTCCTGCGGCGAGGAGGGAACTCCGCAACACTATTATTTCCACTGCCCCTTAACAGCACTATATCATATTAGAAATCCCTCTCCCAGACCAATCAATTGGCTGGACAACATTTTAACAAGGAAACCCTTAATTAATAAATTAAATAAAATTTTCTCATTCCTAATGGATTTATGTAATCTAACAAACTAACCTAAAATCACAACTAAAGAAAAATTCTTTCTCCTAAACACATTATTCTTCTATCTCCCTGTTATCTTCCCGTGTGCCCGTAATGCTGCAGTAGCCCTCATAAATGCAAGGGTCTAAACTGGTAGCGTGCCGCTTGTCGTGGAAGGCCACACAGCCTCGCACCCTCTCTCCTATAATCAAGCGGCGCCCCGTGTCGCGGGTAGACTTGTGTCTGGCGCCGCTCTTGTAAATACCCATGCCCATTTGCATCGCCCCTTGTCGCGGGCTGGCTAAGCCAGGCGATGCATGATGTAATTTTTTTTTTTTTTTTTTCAATAAATGTCGGAGCAGCTCACGTGGATTTTCCTGGAAGCGCTCAACACCGCTCTTCGAGCGGTGAGCGGGGGCTGCTCCCTGTTCAATTTTCTAACACCAGTATTTCTTTGCAAAAAAATTATCTTGTTTAATCACAGAAAACTGCGAAAAAGTCTATTAAAAGCTTTGATTAAAAATTTCCGGTGGGAAAAAAAACCGTACAAGTTCGCATCTCTTTATTTTATTTTTTTTTTCTTTTAGGAAATTGAAACTCTTTATGAAGAAAAAAAATCAAAAGTAATAATAATAATAATAATTTCTTTTAAATAACGTTTACAAATATTTAAAAGATTACCTTTAAAAAGTAATTCAATTTGAATTTTGGTTCATTATACATTGTCTTTATGGTTATTGAGAACTAGAAAATAACCTTATCAGCTCGGAATAGACCCGTATGGTCATTAGAGTTATAAGTAGTTTTCTTAAAATACAAGAAAAAAATTGGTTAGACTGGTTGTCTAGGAAAAATTGTAAATCTAATGTACAATATACAGAGGTACCTGATTATTTCATTCCGATAATTTTTAATTAAATATTCTCTTTGTTTATTATCTAAATTATGTGATTAAATAAAACGAAGATAACTTTCAAATAGTAATGTGAAATAATACGTAGAACTTGCAACTCTAAATATGCCTTTAAGAAAGCATTAATTTCATTATTGCTTAAAAGACTTCAAATATTTCATTGTTAAAGATAATAAAAGCTTGCTTGATGTGTAGTTCTGGACTGTTATAATTACAAATTTCAAGTGAAAATCCGTTAACTTTAAAAATAGTTTCATGTCCAGCAATTTTGATATAATGAACTCATCTTGAAAAAAAAAAAAAAATGTGTTTAATTTTTTTTTTATAATTCTTTCCACTACTTGTACGCGGAATCAAGGATTTAACAGGTGACATTATTATTGTTATTATTATTTTCCTACCACTATTTCCATTAAATAAAATTTCTAATAATTTTATGCAGGCAAATTACGGATTTACCTGCGTAAATATATTATAAATTTTATTTTTTTAGAAATAGTGGCACGAAGAAAAAAAAATCTTCGGTGAAGCCGGCTCAAAAATTTTTTAAATCCTCCATGTTTCAATGATCAACTCTAGTTCTTCATTGCTTCAGTTAGTTACTGGAGGTGGTGCCGTTGTTATCGTAGACTGCCAATTAATACGCTTTATATAGTCCATCGCTTGCCATACATCTAATACATTATCATGAGTTAAACCACATTCCCCCTAAAAAAGGTGTTCTGTGTGTACCATAAAAGCATATTTTTGGATATTTGATTGAATATCAGCTTTAATGTCATCTTCTCGAGACCTGATATATTGGATTATCTTAAAAATAATTCGTTAAGGAGAAATAAATCTTGTATAGCGTTTTTTTGTAAACCATGAGGAGACGTAAACTTTCATAAGAAACTCAGCATTTTTTTTTTTTTTTTACCAGTTGTGAGGTTGCATAAAGCTATGTAATATATAAACGTAAAATTCGGTTTGTCAGTGTTAACCATTTAGAAGGGGAGATATATTTATAGATTCTTCTTGTCAGTTGTTGGGATTTTCACCTATTATTAAAGACTCACATATATAATAGAGATATTTCTGTTCAGAATTCAAATCTTTAAAATCAACGTCTAGAAAATTACTAACTTTTTAATTATATTAAATAACTTATAAATCTTAACAATTAGTTAAACTTTCTCCTGTCGAAGCGCTAAAAGAAACAGATCCAGAATTTGAATCATCGAGGTGTGTTGTGCTCTCTTTTCTTTTGAGAAGACACAACCCTTTTCTTTGGAGAAGAATTCAAAAATTCGAACAAAGAATACCCTCATGAAATTTTACAATTTTAGAATAACAATACTTCTACAGCCGTGATCTATTTCTACTCTCACCCCTCTTTCTTTCTTAAACCATAAAGTTACATTAAATAATTTCATTAACTAAGATTCTACTATTACTTTCACTTTTCTCTAATCATTTATTAATCTCATCAATTAACCACAGTATGAAAAATAATTATCCTCATTACTTGGAGACAGTCTAAATATTTTATTGGAACTTAAAATGTGACTGAAACAAACATCTACATTTATTCTAAATTAGACACTAAAATTCTTTATCTTCTAGATTAAAGAATACACTAATTTTGGAACTGCGAAGAAATGATAAAATATAAAGGCCTATTATTAAAATTCCAAATATAGAGCAACTGGAGTCTATCTGAAAATTAATAATTAAATAGAACAACCTATATAACAATTCCATACATAGAACAATTTTACAAATTTTCATAAGCTTACCGAGGATCTGGACTGAAGGGGAATCCTTAATGCTAATCAGTTCCTTAAGATAGTTCAATACTATAACACAGTCATGAGAAGAGTTAATGTGGCCTAAAGTTCTTGACACCGAACCACGCTCAATTCCAACCGGGAAAAATGGACTCATAGAGGGGCCAGGAACTCCCAAAATTTCACGGGTCCAAACAGCAATATAGCTGGGGCTATGGAAGCCATCACCAAACTGCACGCTGACAAATTAATCCAAAATTTGGATGTCTCGCCAATTCATTTTAGGCAAACACACTGGAGTCATCTTCGATTCTTACTTTGCGACGAAGCTTATTACTTCACTTATCGCTCTGTCACGAGCCGGGCAATATCTCGGGAGCCTTTCCTCGCTTTCAGTACCAGTATCATGCAACAATGTCAACCATACCCTAATCCTCTTGTTTTAATAAGAGACACAACCATTAATAAATTATTAGTTGTTATTCTAGACATCAAGGGTAGCACATTTCAGGCCTCACACAGGCGATTTCTCGGGAGCCTTTCCTCGCTTTCAGAACCAATTACCATGCAGCTACGTCAACTATACCATAATCCTCTTGTTATAATAAGGGAAACAATCCTTAATACCGTATTAGTCATTAATCGGGACATCGCGGGCAGCCCATTTCAGGCCTAACACTTTCTTATATCCAAGCGTGCACGTCCGGTAAACAAGTAGATCCCTCCTTAGAGAGAATTTTTCTGAGGTCTTGCTTTCCTTCTCACAAAAAACGGAATAATAAAAAAACATTCCTCTCACGCGCCTGCAGACCCGCCGGCCACCAGGGGCCTCCCAACTATATAAGTTTAAATCCATTTTCCTCCCATAAAACTTAAGTTCTCCCGAAACGAGATAATCGTTAATACAACCTCCGACACCCCCGCAAAAGCCCACACACAGTGCACTTTCTCCAACACAGTCATAAATGAAAATGGCAAGACATATTCACTCTCTTTATTATTATCATTATTTTCACCACCCGTTTTATAATACAAAATGAAATGAAATCCAACATCCCAACATCATTCCTCCCTTACGATGAAAAAAAATTTTTTTTTTTTGGACTACAAGCCAGGGAAATGAACCGTAGCTGCTCAGTTACAAATCGAGAACACAACACCTTGCATTTCTACTAAAAATATTGTACCTTCATATAAAAAATTATGCGAATCTCCGCTCATGCCAGTCCTTTACAAAAGTATGAATAAACAATGACAGTTCTAATGAATGACGTTTCTTAGAAAACACAATTTGACATGTAACCAGTTTCTGATTTATCTCAAATTCCAAAGCATAAAAGGAAATACATATCAGCCCCAGAGGAACCAGTGGTTTGAATGCTGATTTTATTTTAAAGCTCATGTTCATATGTCTCTGAAATGTCCGTAAACGCAAAATAATAATTTGGGCACCGATTCCCATGAAGCCTTTTTTGTTTGTGCAGTAACATAAATAAGCTTTCAGCAACTACTAAATTTAAACTATTTTCAGTTTTTTTTTTTTTTTTTTTTTTTTACACATTATGCATTAGGAGTTAGAATAAACAGAACAAAATATATACGAAATACATTGCGAAAAATAAAGAAATATGTACAATTATATAATCGACCCCAAAAGGTCTCACTTCCTGAGATTATATCTACCATTAGCAGTACTCCTAATTCAACCTTGTAGATTAGTCTCTTCTGACATATCATGGGTGATATGTGTATCAGATGTAGCTAATCTCTCTTGAGGGGGAGGGGAAGCATTGGAAGGCGAAACTTGGGGTAGCGCGCTTGCTCTAAATGGGGGCTTATAGAAGCAACGCAGAGAGAATTTTTTCCTAGGAGTCTCTTCCGAAGGAATGCTTATCTGCTCTCCATCCCTCTCCTCCTTTTCTGTGAGCCTTTGGTTAGGAAGAGCGGGATGATCGCGCCTGTGGATTGCTTTTTCCAACCGATTTATATGTACACATGATTTTTGTGAAGAGTTGTTAGTCGGAGCTATTATAAAATTTACGGCGCTAAGTTTGTCAACGACCGTGAAAATACCTTTATTTAATCCGGAGAGTTTTTTTTTTTTTTTTTTTTTTTTTTTACCTTCCCGGTTTTATAGCCGAATTAAAAAGATAAACCTGATCTCCTATTTCAAAATGTTTTTCGACTGCGGTTTTTTCCCGATATTTTTCTTGCTTAGAGGCCGATTCATTTAGACATTCGTGCACTTCTTTATACACTTTTTGTAGGGCTGGAATAATCATATCATTATAAGAAGGTGCGTCTGAATAATGTAATTGAAAATTTTGTGTAAAGACATTATATGGGAGATTTAATTCTCGCCCGTGGACAATCGACGCAGGAGAACGGTTTGTACTGGTATGTACATTAGTTCTCAAAGAGAGGAGGGCGAACTTTAATTTTTGATCCCAATCCATTTGATTTTCATTTACTATATGGGATAGAGTGTTCATAAATGTCGCATTTTGGCGATCAATCGCACCATTTCCACTAGGATGAAAGGCTGAAGATGTTATTCTCTTTATTCCTAATTTCTGATGAATTTTATTTATAGCCGATTCTGATAAATTTTATTTATAAAATTAGAGCCCTGGTCTGACACGAGAAATTGGGGGGTTCTATAATAAGAGATAAATTCTGAATGCTTTTCTGCAGCTGTGTCAGATGTAATATCTGCCGTTGCGTAAGCTTTAGGCCATTTACTGAACGAATCCACAAAAGCGATGATACATTTATTTCCATTAAAGGTAACAGGCAAGGGGCCGATGGCGTCTACGTGGACACTATTGAAAGGAGCCTTCGCAATCGGCAAACGTTGAAGAGGAGCGTAACGATTGCTTTTATGACTACGTTTCTCTTGACAACTTTGGCATGAATCTACTAAGTTTTGTAAATCGGCTGTCATGCCTGGCCAATAAAAACTTTGAAGTATGCAGAAAAGTGTTTTTCTATAACCAGGGTGGCAACTAACTATTGATTCATGGGTAAGCTTAAAAACCTCTAAAATTAACTTTTTTGGAACGACCGATTTATAGTTAATATTTGGGTTCTTCTCTTCATTTCTAGTGCACATTAAGATGTCATCTCTTAAGAAAAATTTTAAATATGACGGAGCAATTTTTTCGTTGTTACTTAGTTTTTTCACTATGTTAATACACTTTTCGTCAGTTTTTTGCAGCACTTTATTTTCATCGTACATATGATCATACGCTAAGAAGGCCTCAGTATTATTCGAGGAGGCAGTTGTGCAGAAATTAACTATGTTTTCCAGGTGCTGGGCAAATCGTGAGAGAAAATCGGCAACCGAATTGCATTTTCCACCTATATACTTTTTATATCAAAATCGAAATCATTTAGAGTAGCTATCCATTTTGCCATACGTGACTTGGGATCTTTAATTTTCAACATAAAGGTTAAGGGAGCATGATCTGTATAAATAGTGAACCGTTTGTTTGCTAAATAACCCTTAAAATGCGCCGTAGCTCAGACTAGAACGAGTAACTCCCTATCCGTAGCGGAATAACGAGATTCTGGATTTTCCAATTTTCTGCTAGTTTAGGCGACCGGTTTAGGGAAGTTGTATTCATCCATTTGGGATAAAACAGCGCGTAGAGCCTCTCCGCTCGCATCCGTAAACAAAATGAAAGGTTTATCAAAATCGGGCAGAGAAAGGATTGGTTTGGAGATTAAAGCTTGCTTAATATCATCAAATTCCCGCTGGGCTTCAGTCGTCCACACAAACTTATGTTTACTCTTGGTTAGATTTGTGAGAATTACAGTTCTCTTACTATAATCACTTAAATATTTGCGATAAAAATTAGCAGTACCTATGAAGGATTGTAATGTTTTTCTGGATGAAGGAACTTCAAAGTTTTTTTTAATTATTTCTATATTTTTATTAATCGGAGCGCTCATACACTTCTGAATTTGAAAACCTAGGTATTGAATATTGTTTTTAAGAAATTTACAGGTTTTAATTTTAGGTTGTTTGTCCGAAACCTTTCAAAAACTTGTTCTAACTTAATTAAATGCGAATCGTATCTTTTGAAGAAATTGAAATATCGTCTATAAAAACCAAAATACCATTGCTTGCTAAATCTCTTAAAATTAAATTCATTAAACACTGAAAAGAATTTGGGGAGGTGCTAAGGCCAAAAGGAACTCGGGTAAAGTCCTTTATGCGTGATAATAGCTGGTTTATGTTGATCTTCTTGGGCGAGTTTTTGCTAAAAAAATCCGGACGTTAAATCCAAAGTTGTAAAATATTTTGAGCCTGCTAAAGCATCTATCGAGTCATTAATATTAGGGATAGGGTATGCGCCTTTTACCAAATTCTTGTTTAGTCGTCTATAATTAGCTGCAAGTCTGAATTGACAGCACGCCTTTTTAACTAATAAGACGGGTGATGAAAATTCTGACATGCTCGGAGTTAATATCCCTGCTTGTAGAAGAGTATCTAATTGCCGATCCATTTCACTCTTTAAATGGTGCGGGACTTTATACGTCCTAGTCCTTATCGTTGTGTCTCTATTCAGATGTATTCTGTGTGGTAACGTATCACAACCGGGTAAATCCAGGACCGAATGAGCGAAAATATATTTGTTTTTTTTCTAAAAACTTTTGTATTCTTAGTTTTACATTTCCCGATAAATGGTTACGGTCAACCTCAGTATCCAATAAAAGGTCTGAAAGATCGAAATTTCCTAGTTCATCCTGTTCGGATATAGTAAAACAGAAATTTTCAGTATTATTTAGCGCGCTTGTGTCCTCAACTAATTCCGTTAAAAATGCTAGCTTCGTGTTCTTATTTACTACAACCGGTTCGTCAGAAAAGTTCAAAACAGACGCAAAAATTCCTGTTTTTACGTTGCATACTGATCTCGATACTAAAATAGGCAGCCTTAATTTATCCGCTATTGGATTCACGAGAACATGTGTGAGTGTGAGATTTGAATGTTTTCCCTACAGAAATATCTCCACAACCTGCTTTGAGAGAGGTGGAATAATGAACTTTCTCCTCGCCACGGCAAAGGGAGGATTTTTTAGTTTCGTTTCCGGTTCGCATTGACTGATTGCGAAGACAGCTTGTAAGGGGGGGGGGGTGTCTTCCGCATCCGAGAGAGACATTTTGCGGTGATTATAATCGATTAATACTTTTAATTGTTTGAGGAAAGGTGCGCCTAGAATTGCCTGAAAATTTTTACAAAAGATCCCTCTGCGACAAAAAATACTGTTTCAAACCACTTTTCTCGGATTTGAAACTTAAGGTGCGCCTTTCGTGTTAACGTAACCTTTTCGCATTTCACCGTTATAATTTGTGTGTTAGTAGTGTGTATATAATTTTTATTTGGATCTATACACTCTTCTGCAACGAGATTTACAGCTGTACCCGTATCAAAATGAATTTGGACCTCTTTGTTCTCTAAATGAGCGGAAACAATAGGGAGAGTTGAGATCTCTTTAAAGGAAAAAACCGAAAAAATATACTCTACCGGGTTATAAGGGCTCTCAGCAACCACATCTACCCGAACCGTTGCGCCCTGCGCTAATTTTCAGGATAGGGTTGACGGGAGAGTCTTCATTTCGGCTATATCTTCTATAATTTTGAAAATTTCTATTGTTCTGTCGCTCATGGTCCTGCCTTTGAGAGTAAGTACCCCTGTACTCTTCCATCGCATAAGAAGTTCTAGGTCTATTTGGCTGCGCGCCCCTTCTCTCTTTCTTTTTATTAGGGCAATCTCGAGCATAGTGCCCATAACCAGAACGCGCAAAGCATTTATTTTGATTGTATCTAGTATCATTTTACGAATTTTAATGCCAGTAGATTTAATTTTCCTTCTAGCGCAGCTACTTGATTTTTTAGGTCCCTGATTACTTCCGCTGAGTCATTCAGGTTTTTCGTTTTGGTGGAAGGGCCCACCACGCATACAAAAATTTCCCCGGACATAGAACCTTGTCCCGTATTTTCAGTATGGCGCAAGACTAGGTCATTTTGTCTGCGAACGGAATTCCATCCTCTTTCCTCTAACAAAGCGAGTTGGGGAATTTTCTGTGGGGAAGAGAGATGTCTAGCAAAGACGTTTTTCCTGATTTCTGGAGAGAGATTCGTAAGAAGCATCTATTTTAGTCTTTCCTGCCTCGTAGCCTCAATTGCGGTCTGGTCTCCCACTTCTACTTGTAAGAAATTAGCCGCCATTTCAGTTGCTCTTGCAACATATTCTCTGACAGACATCCCCGGGGATTGCTTAAAATTTAGAAATCTAGTCATAATGGAATTTGGGGATTCGATGTTAGTAAATCTGTCTGATAGGATTCTCTTAAGGTCGTCAAATTTATCCGATTCCTTCGCCAAGACCTTTAATAACTGCGCGGCGGATCCTACAACTCTGTTTTTTAAGGCAAAAATCTTATCATAATCTGACCATTGAAGGTACGTGGCCAGAGCACTGAATTTTTCAAGAAATTCCTTAAATTTTGGGGAGAGGTCAGTACAATTAAAGGTAGGTAAAAGAGTGATTTTTTGCTGAAAAATAGGGAGATAATTGCTTCCCTGGACTTCCGTCCCCTCTCCCTCTGAATCTGACATTTCGACATCTTTCTGTGCTTTTAAAATAGGGAAATACCTTTTAACCGCGATTTAATTTACTGCACAACTTACAGTAGAGTTAGTTCTATGAAAAATATGATACTAAATATCACCTTACGATACCGAAACAAGAAACACAATAAAAGATACAATGTAGGAAATGTGGTCATAAATAATCAAACAATACTTAAGAGATAAATACTTAAAGGAACAACAATTTTTATCACCAAAATAATAAATTATGAGCACGTTTCCCTTTATATTTAAATAACAATATGTATCATCATCAAGCATATACCAAAACTCAATAGCATTCAAACATTTGAGAAAAATGATAAAAATTAAAAAAATTACTGATATTATATTTCACTAACCGATACAGAAAAACCTTATTTCCCTACTTCTTAGGACTCATAAAATATTCGAACATATAATTCAAAAATTCGAACAAAGAATACCCTCATTAAATTTTCCAATTTTAGAATAACAATACTTCTACAGCCGTGATCTATTTCTCCCCTCTCCCCTCTTTCCTTCTTATATCATAAACTTACTTTAAATAATTTCATTAACTAAGATTCTACTATTACTTTCACTTTTCTCTAATCATTTATTAATCTCATCAATTAACCACAGTATGAAAAATAATTATCCTTATTACTTGGAGACAGTCTAAATATTTAATTGGAATTTAAAATATGGCTGAAGCAAACATCTACATTTATTCTGAGTTACACACTAAAATTCTTTATCTTCTAGATTAAAGAATACACTAATTATGGAAATCCAAAGAAATGATAAAGTATAAAGGCCTATTATTAAAATTCCAAATATAGAGCAACTGGAGTTTATCTGAAAATTTATATTTACATAGAATACCCGATATACAAGCTCTATACAAAGAACAATTTCTAGTTTATCTTAGTTTATCTGAAAGTTAATAATTAAATAGAACAACCTATATAACAATTCCAGACATAGAACAATTTTACAAATTTTCATAAGCTTACCGAGGATCCCGATTAAAGGAGAATCCTTAATGCTAATCAGTTCCTTGAGATAGTTCAATACTATAACACAGTCATGAGAAGAGTTAATGTGGCCTAAAGTTCTTGACACCGAACGACGTTCAATTCCAACCAGGAAAAATGGACTCATAGAGGGGCCAGGAACTCCCAAAGTTTCACGGGTCCAAACAGCAATATAGCTGGGGCTATGGAAGCGATCACCAAACTGCACGATGACAAATTAATCCAAAATTTGGATGTCTCGCCAATTCATTTTAGGCAAACACACTGAAGTCATCTTCGATTCTCACTTTGCGACGAAGCTTATTACTTCACTTATCGCTCTATCACGAGCCGGGCGATATCACGGGAGCGTTTCCTCGCTTTCAGTACCAGTATCATGCAACAGTGTCAACCATACCCTAATCCTCTTGTTTTAATAAGAGACACAACAATAAGGAAATTATTAGTTGCTATTCTAGACATCAAGGGTAGCACATTTCAGGCCTCACACTGGCGATCTCTCGGGAGCTTTTCCTCGCTTTCAGAACCAATTACCATGCAGCAACGTCAACTATACCATAATCCTCTTGTTATAATAAGGGATACAATCCTAATACTGCATTAGTCATTAATCGGGACATCGCGGGCAGCCCATTTCAGGCCTAACACTTTTCTATACCCAAGCAAGCCCGCCCGGTAAGCGAGTAGATCCCTCCTTAGAGAGAATTTCTCTGAGGTCTTGCTTTCCTTCTCACAAAAAACGGAACAATAATAATTAAAAAAAATTCCTCTCACGCACCTGCAGACCCGCCGGACACCAAGCCGGACCCCCAACTATATGAGTCTAAATCCATTTTCCTCCCATAAAACTTAAGTTCTCCCGAAACGAGATAACCGTTAATACAACCTCCGGCACTTCCGCAAAAGCCCACACACAGTGCACTTTCTCCAAAACAGTTATAATTCAAATTGGCTAGACATATTCACTCTTTTTATTATGATATTTATTTTCATCACCCGTTTTATGATACAAAATGAAATCCAACATCCCAACAGATGAACCTTAACTGCAGTTCATTAAAAGAGGGAACAAACCACTGTTTGTGCTGGATGTTTAAAAGCATTTTCAAAAAAATTAAGTTGAAAATCTATTAAAATTCCTGTATTTGATGAAGCTTCATCACAGACAACAATTTCAATTTTTTTTTCTTCAAGGATTTTTTTCTGTCATAAAATTTTAGAATTGATGTTACTATGTCCTTCCCAGAGCTACAACCTGCAGTCACGTGTACAAAGTAGGTCGAATAAGAATCTTCAATCAAAGATATGCGTTGTTTGTTTATAGTTTTCTGAATACATTTGCAAATTTAAATTTATTTACTAATTATTTGAATTTTTCGGCCATCAAAATTTATTTAAATAATTTCTAAATTGTGAGTTGGAAAAATACCTCGACGATATTACAGCATTTTATGAAAAAAATTCAATGTCCATGTTACCACCACCTTGTTTTCTGGCGTTGCTACAACTAAATATTAAAAAATAATACTTGCTATTTAAACTCTTGTTTAACTGAAAATCTCTCTAAGGACACAGTCTCTAGGAAAAGAGGGTAGATTTTTTTTTGAACTCTTGTTACACTAAAAGCTTTAATTTAATGGCTTTTCCAATGGGTAGTATTAAATTAACAAGTACACTTTCATTACTTGAACAGTCTAAAAACGAATCATCTGCAATAAATTCGAATTCGTGCCTCAAAGCTAAAGAATAATTGGGGAGTTTAATAGATTTAATATGGTAAAGCAAAAAATAAATAAATGAATGAATGAATTAGGTCTAGCAAATGCGTGTTAATTTTAATATACATTTTTTTTTGTACGGTTGCTGGAACATTTTTAATGAAAAACGTGGATTAGAAATAAATGAAACTGTCAGTAATACACCTTACGATTGAGAAATTGTGATAAATCCGGAAAACCTTAACGGAAACCTTTCCGGAAAACCGGTTAAGTTTATAATATATGTTTTACTGCTAATAGACATTTTAAACTTTACAGTTTTATACTTCAAAATAAAAATTTAATATATATAAATTTTTCGAAAATCTACGTTTATGAATAAAATTTTCGAACTTTAAACTGATTCTGGAAGAACTAAATGTTTTTCAATTTGTTTTTTTACTTTCTCTTACCCATAAGGTAGAGAAAATATTGTTTTATGGTTAAATTTTCGAACTTGAGTTTTTGTTATATTTACACATTTTGAGGTTCCCTGAATCCAGAAATCATGTTTTTACCGGTTGGTCTGTGTGTCTGTCTGTCTGTCTATGAGTATGTGTGTCTCTGCGTGTGTGTCTGTTATCAACATAACTCAAGAAGAAATAGTAGCAGAAAGTGCAAACTTGGTATTCTAAACATGTATGATATAGGGATGCTACACTAAACCTTTCGTTGAGATGAAGAAAATGGTTCGTGTACAAGGATACCCAAGAGAATTGAAATACATTACGTCTATGGGGAAAGTGCAGGTAAGTAGAGTTTAACATCTATAGACTGCAATAAACGAAATGAAATGAATATATATTTTTTTTATATGCATAAAAACATGTCTCATGTAGAACATGGTAGGGAAATCATCCACTGTTCATTTACAGGGCTACACAAAATTACTATATTATAGTGCAACATTAGCTGATATTTAATAGAAGTGTATTTCAGGCTATGCCGTATATTATTACTATAGGATTATATTTAGATACACCATGTGGTCTGTACATAATCTGCAAATGATATACAGGGCTTCAAATGTGTAAGCGAAAACCTTTTTTTTTACTGTTAGTGGAAGTGCTGTACTATAATATTTTACTACTTCCAGGAAAGCTGCTCAGGAATTGAAATGAATTCCTCATAGATATATGGTGAATAATGTATATTTTTAAGCTAAATTTTCATCGCAGTTTTTTTGCATATTTACACGTTTTGAGGCTTTCTGATTAGCGAAGTCAAGTTTATTAACGTTTGATGATTGTCTGAGTCTCTTAGAGTAACCAAAGAAAAAAAAAAAAAAAACGAGTTATTTAAGACATTCAAAGTTGTATTTTCAAGCCAATATAAGTTTGTAGCTGGAAATGTTTGATCAAGACTGATTAGTTTCAAGGAATATTGCAAGTGAAAGATGTGTGTATAGTTTTAAGTGAACTTTCAATTTTAATAACAGATTTAAATTCTATATAAATGTAAGTGCATTAATGAAACGGCATTAACGTGAGGGAGGCGATAGCCCCCTCACACAAAACTAATTATCATATAAAATTCACATAGGTTTATATAACAGTACTCGTTATCTTTCCTCTTACTCTCCAACCTGTATTTATAGTATTACATTTCAGGGTTTAAAAAAGTCGTGTGAATGACAGACCAGTTTATTATTATTATTATTTGTCCCTGTGTGATTACGGTGACAACATTTATCGCACTGAAATTTTAAATAAAAAAAAATGTTTTTCATGATACACCCTAATACACACTCTCTTTCGGACAGGGGCACATATCTATATAAATTTCCGAATTTCTAGTTTTTAATAGGTACATCATTTAAAAATACTTTCAGAACATTAACTTAAAATAGTAATTTATGTATTTTATTATATTGTTATATATAATAAAACACATACGTAAAACAAGGTGGTTGTTTTCCAATCCATTTGTCTGAGGTGTTTCTGATAATACTATAATAACATTATTTATTAATAACGTTGATAATAACATTATTTTAACAGTATTTAAAGCAGAACTTAAGATCATTAAGACGCAATAAAGGCTTTTAAATATTATATAATACATTTTAAAAGCTATTTAAGAGCATTTAGTGAGTTTTTTTTTTTTTTTTTTTTTTTTTTTTTAAGTATTCATATTTCATTTTTTTAATAACGTAACATTATTAATCTAAGTTAAGTACAAAAATCATATCTTTATAAATTAAAATTTTAAAAGATACCTTAAATTTTTTTTCAAAGTTAAAAACAATAATATAAATGCTATTTGTATGCCAGTGAAATATGTATTTATAAATAAAATAGACCAAAAAATAAATAAATAAATAAAAAATAATCTTAAAAATTTAGTATTTTGGACAAAAACATCGTTACAGATAATCCAATGTGAAATTAAACTTCGGTGTATTGATTTACACATCACGGTGTTCAACAAGATAATCGTACAATAAATAAATGTAGCAAATTGTTTTGGGTTCGATTTTGCTAAACACGAAAATGATACGAGGATTTGAAGGTTGTCTCTAGTTTTTTTTTTTTCTTTACAGTCGTTTATTATGGATATGTAATGCAAACATATAGCATTCCATATCCATATTGTGGATTATGGAGAATTGTAATGCAAAAATATTAAATAAAGAAACATCAATTCACACGAATAAAATGTAATATGAATTTTAAATATGTACACTCATGTTTGTGAAAATTGAACATCATGAAGGGGTTGTGCAAATTGAACCAAACTTACAAGAAATGTAAAGTGAGGTAAGGGATGCAAACGATTAGCATTACAAAGCGATTGCGCATGCGTGGAACCAGAAATAACTCCTTATCATTCGCTTGTTCTAGGTATGTAAAGGACAGTAAAGGCGCGTTAAAATCTGTTTATCATCCTCTGCCGGCGGTAAACGTTTCGTTGGTTGTCAATATGCCTCGTCAAAAGCGGATGGCGCCATACCAATAATTAACGGATTTCGTACGAGGCAGCATCTTTGGTA
This sequence comes from Salticus scenicus, assembly GCA_963930645.1. Taxonomy (NCBI): domain Eukaryota; kingdom Metazoa; phylum Arthropoda; class Arachnida; order Araneae; family Salticidae; genus Salticus; species Salticus scenicus. The sequence continues at coordinate 171,955,276 of OZ005653.1, forward strand.
ATCGAGAGGATTGATTTTCATATCGAGAAATCGCATCCCACACGCAGTGTGTTGCTACAACAGTGATGCGTGTTAGAAACAACTACAGTTGTTTTGTTGCCCAGCTCCACAGATCGTCTCCGTTTGCTGCAGCATTAACTGCGTGCAAATGTTCCTCTACGCAGGATTCCCCTCTCGCTTAATCACATGCGCCTCCGACTTCAGTGGGCTCAGCAACACTGCACGTGGCGTGCCAAATGTCAACAAATTGTTTTCTCCGACTAATCTCTTTACAATCTGGAGTACAATGATGGAAGAGTACGCGTCAGACGTTTCAGGGGGAACGTCTGCTCCCACAGTGTATTATCCAGCGTCATACTGCACAAACGCCTAGCATCATGGTGTGGTGAGCTATTGGGTATATCTGTCAATCCCACTAGTGCTCATTGAGGGCAACCTCAACAGTGAATGCTACATAACGCAAATTTTGGAGCCAGAGGTCCTTCCCAATGATAGATGCATTCCAGGTTCTGCATTGCAGCAGGATAATGCCCGTGCACATGTTTCTCAGACTGCACAAGTCTTCAGTGCACAACAGGTATTACTTATTTCATGGTCTGCTTACTCTTCGGATACATCGCCCATCGAACATGTCTGGAATTTCATTGGTCGGCGACTCGCTCGTGCAACTACTGGGGCGCACAGTAAGGTTGAACTATGGTGTCAAGTCGCAGCTATCTGGGGTGTCATCCCCCAGGATCACATTCAGAACTTGTATGATTCAATGCCACGACGTGTACAGGCTCTCATCGCTCAGCGTGGCGGACACACAAAGTACTGATTTCAAAAATTCTTTTTCTTTGTTTTTTGTCTTGTACATTTGATCGTTTATTTGTACCACTATCAGTAATATGTGGAATAAATTTCATTAATTTCTGACAATTCTTTCATGGTGCTGCAAATTTCTCAAACATGAGTGTAGAAGATATTAAAACTGCATGCTACTATTTCATAGGTGAATATATATATTTGCTTGTTATAGTTCGTTTATAGTTTAATGATGTCATTTTCTTGTTTATTAAAGCCTTGTGTTTGTATAGACTCTCCAAGCAAATTTTGCTACACTATAAGAAATTTCAATAAAATTTCGATTTTTGTTTGTCAAAATATACGGCCAGATCCCTTCTTCGAGAAAAAATGTACAGTACACTTGATGAAATTTCAATAAAAATCGGATTGTTAACCGTTACGTTATACGGCTTCCTTCTTTGAGAAAAAAATATAGTTCCAGTATTTGCGACTGCCTGCTGTAAAATATACATAAGGTGTTGAGCGTCTGTAAAAGCCATTTCCCTTCTTCCAGGGAAAAATCCTTGCAGATTCACGGGCATGTCTTTATTTTTTCAGTCAATTATTGGAATAATTAATTATTAACGATCATTAAGCGGCAAAAAATAATCATAGGTTTTATTGTATATCTCTCTAATCAGAAACAAGCTATCACACCACTATATGAAACGGCATTTCAAGTCATTTTAGTTCAGAATCAGAAATCACGATAAAATATAGTCGAACCATTTTGTTCGCAACGGTTATGCCAAACTTTTGCGGAATTAAATAATTGTAAATATTGTTTAATACCCAGAAAGTCTGCAAATTATTCAACTGACTGTCTGTATAATACCACCAATTTGGCAAGGAATTTCTAAAAGAATGGGTCGTATCCAAATATCCCCTCAGCCATTTAAACTTTTCCACATGGGAAATTTCTACCTTGATTAGTAGCGTCAGGAAAAAATATATGTGTATATATATAAATATATATATATATAAATTGGCTGTATTAAATGAGTAAGAGATATAGACGACAGTTGAGGATAATGATATTTTTTTAGATATTTTACTTTGTCACTATGAGCTGAACATTTCAGTAATTTCCCTAATCCGCATCTTTATTTTATATATTATGTGTACACTGCATAAGAAAAGTAGACGGACACTTACTTGTAATACTTTAAAGCCGTTTATTTCTTTAATTAGAGATATGAGGTTCATTTCTCTAATATAATTATATTCTTGAGACATGATATATTATTATTTTTTGGATATAGATTCAATCCTTTTGAATTATGTAGTGGAAAAATTCAGGAAACAAAAATGGTGCATATTTGCACTGTAATTTTTCTTAAAAAAAGTAGACGGACACATCTTGTATCTCTAAAATAAAACGTTTTTAGTAAAGGGTTCGTCTCCCATTTGCTTTATTAAGTTCGTATACTCTGTTAGGCATCGAATCAATGAGATTCTGAATCTTTTTTTGACAGAAAATTTCCCAAATGTTTGTAAGAGCTTCTTTGAGCTGGTGAATTGATTCATACTGGCGTCAACCCTCATAAATTTTATGAACAAGTATATCCCAAATGTTTTCTAATGGATTCCTATCCGGACTCTTGGGTGGCCAGGCTAAAACATTGAAGTTGTTCTCATGAAACCATTTTTTAACGTTGTTAGCGGTGTACATTGGCGCTCCATCTTGTTGGAAAATCCAGTGTTCTCCTCCAAGATCACACGCAAATGGCAAAAGCTCACTGCTTAGTGTTTCAATATAATCTTTGTGAGTATGCTTCTTACTTAGGAACACTAAATTTGTCCTTCCACCATAGCCAACAGCTAGCCACACCATCACGCCACCACCACCAACTTGCCGAGTAAATTACACTTCGTCTTTTTTCTCCAAACTGCAAATAATATTGATATTCATCTGGGCCGTCTAAATTAAATTTTTTGTCACCTGAAAAAACTACAGATACCCATTCTGCACTCCAAGACATATGATTTTGTGCCCACTGTAGGCGCTCTGTCAGGGGGTGTTCCTTCCAGCATGGATGATGTTTTCTCTTCTTATATTGAAAGGGCTCTGAGTGCTTAATATAGTTATAAATTGTCTGAGAAGTTACTTTAGTAATTCCTGTGCTTATTCGAACTCTGGGAATTCATGTTGCAGTTTTTTTCAGCTCAGTAAAAATTTTTCTTTGGTCTCTAAACGAAAGATTCTTTGGCCGGCCACACTTTTTCTTCACGCCATGGGCTTCATGAGCACGTAGAAAATCGCTGATGCTACTTTTGCATATTAGAAGTAGCCTACTAATTTCTGTGACTCTTTTATTAAAATTTTTCAGCGCTATAATCTGTCCTTTCTGGTAATCAGTTTGAGGACTTCCTCGTGGGAAGGCGCATTCATATCTAAAAAATTTAATTACGTAAAACCATCTTTTTAAGCACGTTAACAATTGGCAAAATGCCAAATGTACATGTACATGCAAAACTGGTATTCCGGAAGAAACACTTACTTAGATAATTGCTGTTTTTGACCAGTGTCCGTCTACTTTTTTAAAAAAAAATATATTGTGCAAATGTATATCTTTTCTCTTTTCTGCATATCCCTACATTAAAATTATAAATAATCGAATGTTTTTATTTGTCTGTCAAAAATATGAAGATTGATAAGTATAAATATGTTAAAGAATTTTAATTGACATTTCCTTTTAAAAAATTGTAAAGAAGTGTCCGTCTACTTTTTTTATGCAGTGTAATTATTTAGTGATGTGGTGTTTTCTGTCTTTTTTTTTTTTTTTTTTTTTTTTTTTTTTAATGGACATAGATATTTAAAAAACGCGCATGTAAATGGATTTACAAACATTCCATCGAGATTTGTTAATTAGTGTTATAATATCAACTTATAATAGAGTACTACTTTATGAACTTCAGGCAAGTAGCATGATTCAAAACAATTTTTAATTCTATGTTCAAATAACTAAGCAGTAGTTACTTTTTCCATTAGACTAAGTTACCCCTTTGCCTTTTTGTAATATGTGAAGGAAGAATTGAGTTAGAAAATAATTTATTTTTCTTCTTAAAAGATTTAGAAAACTTCCAAGAGGGAATTATTATACATTATTTCTTAAAGAATATAATAATTCTGTTTCATAAATAGAATAAAATTACTTTTATAATAATAAATTATCATAAACATTATGAAACTACCAAAAATGATGCTGTAATTTTTATACAATAGTGTAAATAATCATTTAACTAATGTCATGTTAGAAAATAATAACAGCATATATCATTGATAAATTTATCTTATTGATTTTAATACTGACAGTTTTGCTCTAAACAAATAAGTTATTAATTATAAAATATGTTTGAAAGATGCTTCTACATTTTTAAAATTTACTATTAAATTTCATAATCAAAGCTCAAACATAATTCCAGTTAACGACTAAGAATAACAAAAATATGTATTTAATTATTTTTGATGGATTATAATCATTATATTTTTAATTTCATTTTTGCTGGATTCAGCATTTCATTGAGATAGATTCTAAAATATGTTTTGCGTTTCTCAACTACAAATGCTCCTAAAATTTCATCACTGGAAGAAGTATATCATTTTCCATAAAGGATTGCACTTTGATTTAAAGCTTCCCATTAATTGAGAATGACTTAATAAAAAAAAATGAATAAAGAAATAAAAGAAATAGGAAAAGAACATTCATAAAACTCTCTCCAACAACAATAAAAAAAGTAGTATGTCGTGGCCACCACAAGACCTTCTTCTATATTTTACTAAATAAATTTACTAAATACAAATAACTTATTAAAATTACCTAACATGAGGAATGCAAATGATTTTCATTTTAGAGTAAACTAACACCAAATATCCAAAGAAAGACTATTATCGTCTATAAATAACAACTTAAAAAATGCGTTTTTATAATGGTTATCTCACATGTAAAGTGTCGTACTATTATATGCCATAAATGCTGAGGAATAGCCTTTCTGTTATCGAAGAAGTTTGCAGAAGAGCAGCGGTACCAATTGGCCGATAAGCATGCAAATTGAATCAGCATAATGTCTCCTAATGGCCTCCCCACATATCAAGTTTTGATTGATGATACGCAATAGAACCTGAGATATAGCCTAGCCTTGAATTGTGGAAATCCCTGTGTAGCAGCTCCACCTGTTGAGAAGTTGACACCAAAAGTTTGTCACTAACTTATTCAAGGTGCATTCACATATAAATTTATATGCAATTATGTACAGTAGTTCCTTATCATTAAACTTCGGAAATTGCTGTATAGCAGCACCACCTGTTGGACAATAAGCATTCAAATTGAATCAGCTTAATGCCTCATAATAGCCTTTTTACATATCAAGTTTTGTTTGATTATACGCAATAGATCTTGAGATATAGCCTCCCTTTAAATTGAAAAAAAAGCATTGTATAGCAGCGCCACCTGTTGAGCGGTCGACACCAAAAGTTGATAAGCACTAACGTAGGTCAAGATGAATCTACACTTAAATTCATATACAATTCTGAGCATTAGTTCTGGAGATACAGTCGCCGTAAAGTTTTTGTCAGACACACACACAGAGACAAACAGAGATTTTCTAAAAATAGTCAAATCGTGTTCCCTACTTCTCAAAACGTGTAAATCCGTCAAAAACCGGAAGTCGAATTTTTTTACGATCCAGTACATTCTTTTATTGATTACAGAAGAAAGTAATTAATAACAAATATACTCACGCTGATCCCAGCGTTACCAAATTTAAAAAATAAATTAAAAGTGTCGTTTTTTTCCATGAATGCTGTGGTATCGAAAGATTATACGGACTTCATCAAAGTTGTTCCCTTTTCCATGCAAAAAAAAATCTGAAAAAATAAAAATTAGTCTGATTTAAATAAAAAGAAAAACGGAAAATACTTGGGAGCACACATTAAATAAAGTAAAAGAATTAAGAGTGTGAGGAATTTTTCCCAATTCCACATACTACAGCATACTATTCTAATACAGGCAAAATTAAAATAAAATGATGTAGCATTCACACAAATTTTTCTTATCGTACATAAATTCAGAAATAATTTTGCCGTTTTAAGTGGAAGATACACTCCCGCTCAAAAGTTTAGCCAGATTTTCAAACGATCAGTTATTTTCAATTTAAAAACTTATCTCTCGATGAAATGTTGTCAAACATCTATATCTATATCATTATATAAAGCGCAAAAAATTGTTTGTTTGTGGAGGGTAATCTCTGAAACTACTGAACCGATTTAAAAACTTCTTTCACTGACCGAAAGCTACAGTATGCCATATTGTTATAGGCTATATTTAATTTTGATAAAATAAATTTTAGTTTAAAATCTGAGCATTTTAATTAAAATCCCCATAGAAGCCGTAATAGAAACGGAAATAATGAAATATTAAAAAAATTAGCTGCTGCCAACATAAAAGAAACATTTACATATTCATTTCGTTTTTAAAATATCTTGACGTGAAAAGAAAAGAAATATATTTGCACGTGCATTAAATTGAAATTCATATAAAGCTTTTTTAATTGTTAAACTTACACGTTAAATCTGACGTCATTATAGAATTAAAAGTGTTTATTTTTCTAATAATTTAATTTGATATGATATGATATAATATCTAAGCATCAATGTTTAAACCACGGAGTCTTTATTACTCCGTGGTTTAAACTGATGTGTGTAAACGAAATTGGAATTTAAAAATAAATAAATAAATAAAATAAAATAAAATAAGAAATTATATTTTATAATCAACGAGATATATAAATTAGAGTGCTGATTCAATGAATGAAGGATTAACTTTCCGTGGTTCAAGATGAATCACGTGACATGCTCGAATAGGTTCCTGTGTTTGGCCCTTTATCGCTATTTTGGCATTTAAAATATCAGTTCGACAAATTATCATTATTATTACGTAAAATGGCAATCCTATGACCGAAATAAATTGTTTTTTAAAATAATTTTACACATATTTCACATTTTAATAAATAATAAAATACTTTTTTTTTCATCGTTTCCCAACAAAGTTTAAAAGTGTTTATAAAAGAAAATTTAAACTTTTAAAGAGCTAAATTTAACAACAAATAATAATTTTACAACTATTTTTAAGCATTTTGTCGGTTAAAGTTCAACTACACGAAATAAAAGAGAAGTAAAATCAAAATCAAAATAATTTAGAACAAAAGAATATTAAACTACGTAAGTAAACTAAAACATTGGCTTATGCGAAGAACAATCTCCAAACCGTTGCCATAGAAATTTACTGAAAATAAGATGTTACCAAGGGAACCACCAAATACGCAGGTGCAAGGAGAGCATGTCACATGACTCATCTTGGACCTTCTCAAGGGTTACCATTTATCACTCTACTTTATATACCTCGTTGTTTATTTTAATTATTTATTTTAATATTATTTATTTTAATTTATAATTGTTGCCAAAAAGATTTACGAATTAATTTATTTTTAGACATATAATAAAATATATTTTCACGCGAACAATAATATAAAAAGTGAACTGGATTTTTTGTAAAAAAATAATAAAAATCGAGGAAAATTATTTCCCCATTTTAATCCCCATATTTGGATATAGATATGTATTAGTTATCATGTGCATCCGTTAGATTAAATTGTTTTTGTTGCAAAATTGATAAAATTGGAATTTTAAATTTCAAAACTCTAGAAAAAAAAAAATGGCAAATTTCCATATTCGATTGAAAACATAAACATTTCATTTCAAAGGATGATATTTACACAATAAACATCCAACTAATAAACTAATTAAAAGGGAAAGGATAAATATTCTATCATAATTTGAAGTCAAATTTGTTTTCAAATGTCTAAATAAAGTATCTGATATAATATACTAATATGTTGCAGCGGAATAGATTTGATATCCGTCATCCTTGGCAGAAAAAAAAAATATCGCCAAATTATCTGGCGAATATAATTTAATTCCTTTCAAAAATCATGGTTATTTTAAAAACTTACATTAAGAGTGTAACGAATAATATGAAACAATATTTCGTACAATACATATTACGAAAATATACATCTGGCATGTATATTTTCGTATTACGTTTTTGATCGCCAAATACAAAAAACGCCAAGGGTGACAGTTTTGAAATTTAAAATTAAAATTTTGTCAATTTGACAGCAAAATAACTCAATCTAACGCATGCATACAATAACTAATACATATCTATACCCAAATATGAGGATTAAAATCGGGAAATAATTCTTCTAGAATTTTAATAAAAAAAAAAAAAAAATCCAATGAGCGATTAACATGGAAAATCTTTTTCTTGCATCCACGGGCGGTCAGTGATGTCATCCTTCGCTTGCGTATTGAGATGTTTAAATTTATTTGGCGACTATTTTTAGCAACTAACAGTTATGGCAAGTAGCTCAATATACATAGCGCATACAGCCATTACTGAAATGTAAATAGCATTTAATTATTTGAGTTACATTATGTTGACTGGAAACCTATTTAATATACCTATGCTCTATAGGTATACTAATATAAAAAAAGAAAGGTTTATATACATATGTAGAGAACGATCGCTAGAACTAAAAAGCCGATTGCTTTTTTTTTTTTTTTTTTTTTTTTTTTTTTTTTCTTTCAATAATCAAAAGTTACACTGTCTCTCTCTAAGTGCTAGAAGCTATAATAAATTTTGGTAAAATAAATTTTTAATTAAAATTTTCAATATTTTAATTGAAAACAAAGCATAGATTTGATATCTATCGTCATTGGCGATTTTTGTATTTGGCGATCGAAAACGTAGTACGAAAATCTGTATATTATCGTAGTAAATACGAGATGTATGTGTTTACTTCAATTACCCTACTACCGTAGGTAGTGGAAGTATTGTATAGGTTTTGGCAATTGGTATGTGTGTGTGCATATGTGCACGTGTGTGTGTAATCTTCTGGCTGTCATATCTCCAAAACTAATAAAAATAGAATTACTAAACTTCACAATTGATTCAGGTCTGGTGTACAGATAAATTTTCCAAATTTTCGTGAAAATTGAAAAAGCGGAATTCGGTCATCGAAAACCAGAAATGGGACCCTAAGCCCATATTCAAAAACACCTCTAATGATTTTCTTCAAAGTTGCTATATAAATAATATATTAGATGTCCTTTCGATTGAAAAGTTGCTTAGTTCAGGAAAATTGATAGGCGTCCTCTATAAACAGCTCAATTTCAGACTTCGCAAGTGCGTTCCTTTAAAAACGCCTGTACGGATTTTTTTCAAACTCGCCATGTTAACTTCCTATTAAATATCCTTTTGTATGTAATTATTGTTTTTAGGTCAATAATTGAGTATGTTAAGTTTTGGTAAAAGTTGGTATCTCAAAAACGGCTCTAACGTATTCTTGAAAATTTTTTCTTTAATCCAATTTAGATAACCTTTCTCAAGTATTACGTGCTTATTACAGGAATATTAACGGTCATCCTGATTAGGTAGTTCAGTTTTAGATCTCGGAAATTCGTGTTTAAAAAAATAACTATTTATTTCTTCCCCTTATTTTTTAACTCGCTATGCAAACTCTGTTGTATGTGTCTTTATACGTGTATCAAGTTTCTCTTACTCGAAAATCTCAAAAAATGCAAGTAATATCTCCAAAAAATTGTATATATTACGTGTAATAGTGGGTAATGGAAGTCGTGTGGTTGTTTCACACCAGATTCTGTAATAGTATATATTGTACGAATATTGTTTCATATTATTGATTTCTCCTTTAATATACATTATTAAAATAATAATCAATTATGGAAAAAATTAAATATATTTGCGAAATGAAAAAATAAATAATAATTAAAGCTATTATGACGTCAATTTTATCAAAAACATTTTCATGTCATAGGTTTATTTTTCAATAGGGCAGTTCCTTGTTTGTAAACAAACATCTCAACTTTTATGAGTGGTTGGCAAAAAGGCTTGGGAAAAGCATAGCAATGGCGATTACTTGATTACTACCAACGGAAAATCAATGGTGGGCGGGGGGCGGGAAAGTCGAGCGCGCTTTTTTGCCAACCACATGACGTCACGAGGAAATGCTCTATATTTTTTATTTATAAGTAAAGAAATGTTTCTTTTTATGAAATAAATAAATAAATAAATAAATAGCATTAAGAAAAAATTGCCAACATTTAACAACTAATTAAAAAAAATAATTGTAAAATTATATTTTGACTTTCCAGTTAATAATATTGCCTGACTATAACATATAAACTGATATATTTCTTGATTTTTTACATATCAATCCATCTTTAACTAAAATTTGTTCATCAGTGCGAAGCCGGATGGGTCAGCTAGTTCGTATATAAAAAGAACTGAGTCTTCCTCATGTTTTTCAATGAAGATTGGTTTAAATGAACGTTCAGGGGGTCAGGAACGTCACTTCAGGAACGTCACTCCCTAGAAGGGATGACTCTCTCTGCTTTAGTGACCACCAGAGCTATAAGTTGGGATGGAAACTTTTATTAAAGGAATCTAATAAAAATATTCACTATCTATCAATAAGTATTTGGACATTTTAAAATTTAACATTCTTCAGGAATTATCTTGAATATTTTTTAATGTAAGAAAAATAAAAACAAAATTATACCTCATATCTTTCAGCAAAATTTTTGACCTGAGAAGAAAGAGGGAACCATAAAAAATTAAACAAAAATCAAAGTGTTTTGGATCATCTTGTAAAAAGTAATATATGAAGAGCGTTTTGTTTGTAGCATGTAATTGTATGTTTCTTCTAATTATACGTATTAATTTTTATGAAGCTACCACATATATCAATGAAAGTATATTTTTTTTTTTTTTTTTTTTTTTTTTTTTATTGGGAAAAAAAAAAAAAAAAAAAAAAAAAAAAAAAAAAAGATTTTTTTTTTCAATTATAACACGCAGAGTAATATACCCAGTGCAAAGTCCTTTATAGAAAACTTGCCATACTGCTTTAGATACAGCATACTGCAATTAAAATTCAAAAATGGTAAATATCTTCTCAAATATGAGCATTTTTACTAAATAATTTTTCACTATGTATGCGGAAACTTTAACGAAATTTCATTTGCATAATTTTTATAGCCACACGAATTGAGCTACTTTTATGAAAATCACAATTAAATATCGTGTAATTATAAAATGTTATCAGCGATTAAATGATCTGATATTGAATTTCTCTCAAAATCAAAGGAAAGCTATGAGGGGTTTTACTCACATTTTTATTTTATTTGAACCAATGGTAATGCATTGTTCGCTGATTGTAAACAAACAATAAAAAAAGTCCCTTCATCTTCACTTTTATGTAAGTAAATCAACACCTTTGGCTATTAAATTAAAGAAATGAAATTTCGTTATTGCTTGCGCATACGTAGTTAAAAAACTATTTATAATAAATATCTTATGTTAAATACCTTATGCTTCATATTTTGTAAATGTTAAATATCTTATGTTTCATAAGATATTTATAATTTTTGAATTCTGATGGCAGTTTGCTGTACGTAATGTAGTATGCCAAGTTTCCTAAACATGACTTTGCATTGGGGCTAATATACTGCGTGTTGTATTTTTAAAAAATGGACAATTTTCTTGCATTTTATTTTTAAAGAAACGAATATTTATGAATATATGTGGTAGCCTTATAAAATATACATATATAAAGATAATTAAAAGCAGCCTCATAATTGCATGCTACAGCCATTTCATGCATTTCTTTTTACAAGGTGATAAAGACCAGTTTAATTTATTTTAAGTTTTTACTCTTCCCGTTTTTCTTTTCGGCCTAAAGCCTTATTGATTAGATTTTCCAAATACTTATTGATAGATAAGTGTATATATTTTAATTATTTTAGCTAAAAAAAATTTTTAATTTAAAAATAATTTTTATGCATGTCTATATGTTATTTATATAGTTTAAAAACAATTTTTAAATAAAGAATTATTTTTCCCAGTTTGCATAAACGAATTTTAGATTCAATATTAAAACGAAAGGCTGTTTATTAGGACAAAAAAATGAAGCATTTAAACTTGCACAAAAGTTTTTGAAACTCTCCAAAATAATCGTATTTTTCTTACACTACGCATGATCCACACGAAGCAAATTTTGAAACTTTGACCCAAAAACTGTCCTTTCTTTACCATACAGACAAGATAATTTAACAATAATACATTTCGTCTCATTTATGAAAAACATCTATGGATATTAATAGTCGGAATTCTTTGCAGTTATTCTTTGTAAATAAAACAAAAAATAATAACGATAGCATTTATATATATAAACACGTTAAGAGAAAAATATCTGAAAATAATATTAATTTAATATGCATGTGCGTATAAAAAAAATGAGTAAATTACTTTTAGACCATTTTCTACTTAATTTACAAAAAAAAAAAAAAAAAAAAGGACGACTTAATTAATTCTTTTGATATTCCTGAAATCGAATTTTCTTTTCACACCCATTTACAGTATTATGTACAGTATTAAGTACAAAAATTTGTGACGACGTTCTAACTAATACTATCGTATATTCGCAAAATCGCATTTTTTGACACAGTCTTTGACAGTATTGCATAAGTCACTTATTAATTATGTGATTAATTTTCATTCCATGTATTCAATTAGTAAAAATCAATAAACTGATTTCATAGGCGTAAAAAAATGCATTATTGTAGACCAGTTAATAATAAGTTATATTAAATACATTTAATTTTGCCTAGCCTTGACTAAATAAAGCTAAAACACTTTTGTTGCACTTCAGTTTCTATTAATGATACAAAAATGATCGGCAAGCTTTTAATCTAATTTTATACAGTTATTTTTTATGTGTTTTCATTTGGAGAAGAGAATAATGTTAACACATTCAACGCAAAATTTTCGATATACTTGTAACTGTTGTTTGGTTCAATTTAATCCCAGTATTATTTATAAATTATTTTTGTTATTATTTTATTTTAGTAACTGTATAAGATTGTGCTTCTTATTGCCCCTTGTGCATAGCTATTTGTTTTAATTCTGCGTTTATAAATAAAATCTGGAGTAATACTCACTCTACATTTTCTTATCTTGCATTTTAATAATATAAAGAGGTACACATATTAAAATGTCCGATAATAATTGAGCATGATAATAAATATGTATGAGTGTAATTTTAAAAACTTACAAAAATAATTCACTTTGAAATCACATAACACGATATTTTAACAGTGACTGAATTTTTATTTAGGCATTATATTTCCTCTTCAGCGAAATAATATTATTATTATCATTCATATTTTTACTTAAGTAATAGTGTGAAAACATTTGTCCGATTTCAATCCCATGGTTACAGGAAAAACTTATAAAGACAAAAATTTGAATGGGGGCTCTTTATTATTATTATTACTATTATTATTATTATTTATTTATTTATTATTATAATTATTTTATTTTTTTACCTGTATTTATATTGTAAAAAAAAATGTGTAACTTTACACCAAAAATGGTGCAAAGAAATTTCTGGTGTAATGAAAAGTCTGATGTAAGGAATCACCAAAAGATATTGGTGCTTTATTGCACAAAAATATTTCTCGTTACATCATATTTGATGTAAAGTAGTTTCCACCCATTTTTTGTGTATAGTTACGTAAAATGTGACTTACAGTGTATAGTTGACGAACTTCCTTTCACCATATCATTAAAACATGAATAAATTAAAAACAAAAATACTTTACTATATTCTACTTAGTGTACAGAGTGATCAGTTTAATTGAACACCCGTTGGTTATTCTTATTACACTTAAATTTTACTTATGTGGCAACTATTCTAACACTGAAGTATAATTGTTTGAACCTTGTTTAAGTGTGGGAGACAATTTCCAACACTATTGGACTGTTACAACTTTATTTAGGAGGTAACACAGAAATGGAGACGCACAGTAATACTTAATCCTGTGATAATTATATTTTTGAAAAACATAATTGAATTCAATTTTTTTTTCATTATCATTCCTCACAGAAAATGTTGAAAATGTTCGCCACAATTTTGAATGAAACATGAACACGTAGAACCAAGTTTTTTGGCACACTTCGCAGCATTGTTTGTGTTATTGATGAGATTTCTTCAGTTATCTGTTTTAATTCATCGTTGTTTGCAAGAATTCTCTGGAAAACTCTATGAAATGATAATGTAAAAATGATAATGATAATGTAAAATATTTGAATTAAATTTTGCTTTTCATAAATAAATTTATCACAGGATTAGACAACATTATGCGTCTCCATTTCTGTTTTAACTCACAAATAAAGTTGTAACAGTCCAACAGTCTTGGAAATGGTCTCCCACGCTTAAACAAGGTTCAAACAATTATACTTCAGTATTAGTAATATTAAATAACAGTGTTTAGTAATATTAAATTAGGGAAATGAGATGAAGATATCGAATTAAAAATATTACTTTTCCAACATTTATGATTGATGTTTTCTTACACACACACACACACACACACACACATATATATATATATATATATATATATATATATATATATAAAATAGTAATAATAAAATAAAATGAAAGTTCAACTTACGGGAAATTTGAAATATTAAGTTAAAATAATTTCATTCGGAAACAAATATTATTAAAAATATGACTATATATATGTATACCTACTTAGATGTAAAGCGGAGAAATTCGCAAAAAAAAAAAAAAAAAAAAAGGCAGTTCTCAATTTAAATCTTCAATATAATTTTAAAATGTTTGGAATATACCATTGCATTTATTTATTTTATTTATTTGAAATCAAATAAAATGCATTAATTTAATTGCTATTAAAAAAATATTTATTTGTAAACTTTTCTAAATTTTCATATTCAAAAGTGTTATCGATATCATGAATAAGAGATGTCTAAAAAATATAAGATAAAATACGTTTGCCGCATTATTAATGTTAAAGAAAAATGTCAACCACTTTTAAGATTCACAATATTTTTCCGTAGAAATGAACTCAAATTCCCTTGAATATTGTTTAAGACCTTTATTTATAGGCCAGATACAAGTTGCATAGCCAGCCAAATGCTACTAATATATTTTTGCATTTGAATATATATATATTTGTATATATAGTGTACTGAATTTTACTGCCTAGAGTTTATTTCGTGTATAAATTTTAATATGTGAATATCCTTCCCATCAAGCATTTATTGGAAATAAACTACAAAATTGCTCTTTTCAGCACCAATATGTTTTTGGTTTTTAGCAATTTGCTCTATCCATTTAAGTACTAATCCTGACAATATGTATATATATATATATCATCCGCGCATGTGCAGTTATTATTTACTTATTCATTCATTTATTTATTTTTGCAATTGAAAATATACCTCCTAGCATTAATATTGTTATTTTAAACTTTATTATGAGGATTTTATCATATTGTGATGAAATGTGAACGTCCTTAGTGTCATAAAAGTACCTATGGTGCAATTAAAAAAAAAAAAAAAATGCAATACTTAACTCCCGTAACTAGTGCGACTATGTATTCAGTCAAAAATTTCGAAATGAAGTTTTACATAATATATCCGCTTTTTTTTTTTTTTTTTTTTTTTTTTTTTTTTTTTAATTCAAAATATATGATTTTACGCAATTGGTTAGAGTGTATGTATGTGTGTATGAATGTGTGTGGGAATATTTTGACAATCATATACCCTAAACCAGTAAAGATAGAGAAATGAAACTTTACAGATTTTAGAGAATCGAAAGTCGCTCATTGCAAACTGGAACTGAAACCGTAAGTCCGTATGTCAAAAACGGCTCTAATGATTTTTTTCAAAGCTGCTATAGGAACACCTTATTAGATATTCTTTCATATTTATTAGTTAACTGGTTCAGGAAAATTGATAGGGGTCTATATAAGTAGGTCAATAGGAATTCTCGTGCGTCCCTATATAAACGGCTGTATATATTTTATAAAAATTCTCCATAATAATTCCATTTTAGTATTCTTTCGTATGTAATTACTGTTTTCCTGTCAAGAGATAAGCTTGCCAAGTTTTGATAAAAATTGGTATCTCAAAAACGTATCTAACGATTTTCTTGAAAATTACTGCATAAGCCCCTTTTAAGATATTCTTTCGGATGTATCACGTGCTTATTACAGGAAACTTAACAGTCATCCTATTTAGGTATTGAAATTGGGATCAAAAGTCGGTATCTCAAGATCGGCTCGAAAAAGTTTCTTCCAACCCTTTTTATAAGGTAGCTAATATTTGACTCCTTTTGTGTGCATTACTTGGTTATTACATGGAAACTGACATCAATCCTGATTACAGTAATAAGTTATAGATCAAGAAAATTGGTGTTTCAAAAACGGTTCTACCGATTTTTCTTTTACGTCACTGTGTAAATTCTGTTTTATATATTTTTACACATGTATCACTTTTTTCTTACAGGAAAACTGTTTGGTGTATGATTTGTTAGGTCATTAACACTTTCCAACAAAGTTGAAAAGTGTTATTGGCTTCGGTTAGTCTACCTGTCTGTCCACTCACCTGTCTGTGCTATAACTCCAGTAAATAGTCATAGAATTTCTCGAAACTGATATATGTTATATAAGTTTACTATCGGATGTTCACAATTAAAAATGGAGTAAATAACGTCATTAGTTTGCATACATGGAGACCCGAAAACATTCCAAAATATTGAATTCTATGAGAGGTACTTCTATAAACAAAATTTTAAGAACTTTACTTTGAACAAATCTTAATAAAATTGAAATATGTTATTCATATTCACAAAAGAATGTTTTCCATAGAATACAGTATGATTGGCATTAGATTTATAGGGCTACACAGAAAAAATTGAGTTAAAATGAGGTATTTTATTGGAAATTTACTGGAATTGCATTTTCGCTTACTTTAAGTGATTTAACACGTTTTAATATTTTTCAAGTGTGTATATGATTTCAATTTTTGTATCTATCCGTCCAACTAGCATATCTGCCCGCCTGCCCGCCTGCCCGCCGCCAGGGCCTTTAAATATTTTTAGAATTTTTTTTTTTTTTAAATTACGTGTATTATTCAAATTCAGTAACGAATGTTTCCTATTTTAAATGGCATTAATAGGTTCTGTTCAACTGGTTTGTAAAGAGGGACACACAAAAAAATACCAATGCATTGCATTTT
The DNA here is from genome assembly GCA_963930645.1 of Salticus scenicus. Lineage (NCBI taxonomy): Eukaryota > Metazoa > Arthropoda > Arachnida > Araneae > Salticidae > Salticus > Salticus scenicus. Next base: position 171,972,294 of record OZ005653.1, read on the forward strand.
AAGACAGACGTTTTTATAAAATTTTATTAGAATAAAAGTGCTACATTTTCTTATGTTTTAAATATTTTCAACAATTTCTAACAATGTTTAAGAATGATTAGTAATTCAATTTGTATATTTATTTTGTCTTTCTGAGCTACTGTCTGTTCGTTGTATGATTATGTAGGCAAAGAGCGTTGGAAGTGATACGATACAACAATTATTTACATTTGGAAAGTGTTAATAATTAATGCGTATACACGATTATTCGACCACATTATTTCCAAGATGTGAATGTAATACATGTAGTACAGAGTATTGAAAATCGTAGGGTTATTAAACACCAGTTTTTTTTTTTTTTTTTTTTTTTTTTTTTTTATTTTATTTTATTTTATTTTTTTTTAAGTCCGTTCAAGTAGAATATTTGTGATATTTTTATCTCAATGTGTAATCTGCTTTTTTGACTTTATGATATTTAAATTTAAAGTAAGGGTATATCATGCGAATGTCACTCCAGATTGCGTTTTATAAAATCAACATTCTTATTATACAGTGAAATTATTACTTCACTATAAAATACTTTTTCTTCAAATAATTTTTCTTCAAGCAGAATCTTCATGTGCTTTTCTAATAACGTCGAATAATGTATTAAAATCCATATTTAATTAAATCATTTGGAAATGGAAAAGAAGGGAATGTTTCTATGAAACAGGAATTAGCCTCGGATGCATTACTTGTTTATAAATACTGTCATTTATAAAGTTTACATTTATTTGGAGAGATGATGAAATTACATTTATATTTTTTCGTTATTTAAACGTTTGCATGTTTTATAATCAAATTTAAAAATAGTTTAAAAAGAAAAGCAATTGCTATCTTAATGATTAGTTTCATTTAAAATGAATAGTGTACTCAAGATAATTACATTTAATGTTTCTTTCTTTTTTTTTTTTTTTTTTTTTTTTTTAAGAATTCTAATAAAATTTATTTTATCAGTTTGGTAAATATATATATATATATATATATATATATATATATATATAATAAAATACAACAACATAATCTGATTAAAAATACAGTAATACTTCTAAACATCTTTGTTTAAAAAATATTATTTAAAGATTATTGAATAACTCAGAACAGAAAATTGAATTAACGTAATAAATTAGAAGAAAATAAAATGTCTTTTTTTGAACAAATACTTTAAATAGTTCCGATACAAGTAGACTTACTAAGTAATTTAATGTATACATTTATTTTATAAATAAAACGTAATGTTTCGTTTTGTAAAAAAAAAAAAAAAAAGTTGTTTTTTATTTAAGTTCTCGTATTTAAGACTTTGATGTATCTGCAAATATTGATGCCCCCTCAATCCCAAAATCAGGTATTTAGCGATAAATTTGTATGTCTGTTATCACTGTAACCAAATAGAAATAGTAGCAGGAAGTCCTAAGTCTGTATCATATAAAGAGGCTGCATGAAGCCTTTTGTTACAGTCACAGAAAATGTACGTACATGACATCCAAGAGAATTGAAACGTCTGTGGACGAAATTTTTCGAACATGCAGCTGAATACTTTAGACTTTAAAAAATAAAATAAAATTAGCATACAGTAATAGCGAAGAATTTAGAACTGTTTGTTAAAATTGAATATATAGTCGAACCTCGTTATCATGAACACGCTTAACGTGAATTACTTTTAACATGAACTGTTTCCACAATCCCCGTCCAAATGAAAATTTATTACTGAGTTGTTGATAGCACGAACTACTGATAACATGAACACATTTTTTATTTTCCTTGGGATTCACGATATCGAGGTTCAGCTGTACACACACACACACACACACACACACACACATATATATATATATATATATATATATATATACGTATATATATATAACTGTCTTTAGAATATCAATTTTACTTCTGTTCTCCCACATAAGCGTATAACTTTAACATATTTTTTATTTACGCGGCATGTGTAAAATCCCTCATGAAATTGGAACTCTAGAAAACATCTAAAATCTAGGTCGTTCATTTGCCGACAATTTGCTTAATTTTTACTTTATTCAAATGAACTTTTGACAAAAGTTGCTCAATATATCCAGCTCTTGTGCAATATAAGTTTTCCTATCTTTCGCACATGTGCATTAAAATAATATTTACTATAAATGCTCATATCTCAATGAATATTACACGTGCCAATTTTTATATTTCAGATTATTGTTCCGCTAATGCTTTGTCAATTTTTCAGCAAGTTTTGTTAAATTTTATGAAAATCCGTTCTAGTTATAATCAAAACGCTTGGAAAAAAAAAAAAAAAAAAGATTAATTTTTGCAACATATATATATATATATATATATATATGCCTAAATAATTGCGCAATTCCCGACCTAAAGCATACAAATATTGGACATAGAATGTGCAATAATGTATTAAAATTACAAGTTATTTATTGCTTTTCTGATTCAGGGTGATCCAAAGTATTTTCGCTCTTCTTCAATTTCTGGTTGGTCCCCTAATTACCCTCTGATCTAAATCACAGTAGAAAACATAAGTTTTTAAATGCTCTTAGCATGTATGAATGTTTAAGCCATTTCATCAAGTACCGTAATTTCTGGTAGATAACCCGCAGGTAAGATGTGTGATTTCTCCACCAGAAATTTTATTTAATAGAGAAATCTATACTTTTCCGAAGGAAGAGTTCGTACAAATATAAATTTATTTATCAATTGAAATTTCTGCTGCAAAACTGGATTATATAACCTGCGAGGTATCTATCAGAAATTACGGTAATTTTTGAATACCCACTGTATGTACAATATCCCTTAATCTGTAAATCTATCTTTAAAATATTCCAATGGCGGGGGGAAAAATTGTCTGAACACACCACCAGATTATCATTTAAATGTATTTATTTATTTATTTATTTTTACATCTTTCTTTCTTTCTTTAATGTTAATAAATTGCCTTTCGAAATTGTCAGATGTACTTTCTCTTAATTTTACTTAAATACGATATAAACGTTATTTTCGTTCCCTAGATATTTTTCAAAAAGATTTACTAAAAATAGATGTTGTTTAATTTGTAAAAAAGGTAAAAACATGCACAATAATTTTATGATGTTTATATGAGAAAAAAAAATTATTTAATGAATAAAATTTAATGATTCCTTATAAATAGTGGAATTTGGGCGTTATATGTATAGCATATTCTCTAACCTGTCATATATAAAATAAAAGTAACTTAATTTATCAACAAAGGGTTTTAAATAATATAATATCCCTAGTAGCACACTTGTCAATAGAACATCCCGAGGAGGTCCATAGGATTTCCCTTTTATCCACAGGACATCCTGGGGATGCTTTTCGGAGAAGATGTACTACTGGGGATGTATCATTTGTGTTTCCTTTTAAATCCAATTATTTTCTGCTCATCACTTATTACTTTATGGTGAGAACGAAAATTCTATTTTAATTTTAAAAAAATTAAAAAAAAAAATATTTTTTTTCTTTCTATGCCGGTATCTCATAGAATAAAGCATGATATTTTCCCAACTTTCCAGTTTTCAGGTACTCAGTATACAAACTTGGTTTGACATTAAGTTTCAATTGATCGGGAGTAAGAATTAATGTTGTTTCTTATCCACTAGAAATTTCTACGCTCTATGCCTGAACCGGAATTCCAAAGATTCACATGGCGACTAAAGGTCACAGCACTAATCAATTAGCTACTATTAAGAGTTTTTTTTTTTTTTCTCCGAGGAATTTAATTAAAACATTTTTCAGTTTCAATTTTTATTTTGTTTTCCCCTTTAATTTCATTAAATATTTTATTAGTAATGAATCATCATTTTAAAGATAAAATTCATGCAATAAAAGTAGTATCTGCGAGATCTTTGATAAAATACAAAAAACAAAGATTTCCTTTAAAATAATGTCCATAAATGTACACATGAATTTGTTTACAACATAAACACTTTCAGGACAAATTATTTTTATGAAGACCTGTAAGAGACGTATTGTTTTAATTCTATTTGAAATCGTCTACAATATTCTCGAAAAACTGTATATACAACTTAAACATACTTAATCTAAAGATAGCAAAAATTAATAGATTATTAGGAGAGTTATTAATATGTCAAACAGAAGAATGACTAATATATATATGTATATTTCCTTAAATGATCCTCGATTACTTAAATGTAGCATTCTGAATAAAATTGTAGCATTATATAACCACACAAAATATATTTTTCCTTATAATATCAATGTTCTGCCGTTAAACCTCTTAAATTTAGAAGCAAATATATCCCAAGTAGCACGGGAACGTTCTGTGAACGTCTAATAACGGTTACAATCGTTCAAACACGGTGTTTCGTGTTAAAAGAACGTTCTATTAGACGTTCAGAAATAGTAATATTTGGAACGTTTTGAAAAGGTTTGCTTTGTACCATCTATAAAACGTACAATTCTCGTTCTAAGAAAAACGTTCTAGTGTATCACCGTCGTAACACGTTCTGTCTAAGTGTGGTTATAACGAATGTGACAAAATGCCTTTTTCTCTGTTTATGTTGCCTTATTTTTAGTTTTACATTTTGTTAACATGTTAAAAAAAATAAAGTTTAAGTATCTGTATTTATAATTTTATTTTTTGAATTTAATAAAACATATTACTCCGTTTTTTTTTTTTTTTTAGAAATTCAATATTATATGTTTCATAAAATTTTAGCAGATGTATATTAAGTTAAAGAAATAGTATTTCTACTTTCTTCTGAGAAAAATGTATTTTATAATTGAAAATTTCTGACTTCTGGGTTTCCAACAGTTTATACAGTATTGAGATATCCAGGACACAATTCGACCATTTTCAGAAAATTTCAATCTGCGTGTCCGTCTTTTTGTGTGTGTATTGTAAAAAAATTGTGGACTCTGTATCTCACAAACCAATGAACGGAATTTCACAAAATTTGATATTTAGTTAGATCTTGACCTAAATTGTTGATGATTTGTCTTTGGATCTATCGAATGAAAGTTGTGATGCTATTTTGTAAATCGGGGAAGTTATATCTCAGATTCTACGGTGTATACATGCACCAAACTTAACATGTAAGCAAGATATTATGTAAAATTACACTGATCTAATTTAGAAGCGTATATTGGCCAGCTGGTGGCGCTGCTGTTCTGCAATTTAATCCCGCCAACATAAAGCAATTTTTCAGATTTTGTGATATAAATTATTATAAATACAATAATACTTATAAATGCACTTGATTATAAATACACACACTTGATATGGAATATTGATATCATATAAAACTCTGCTGATTCCATTTGGGTGCATATCGATCGACAGATGACGCTGGTATGTTGCAATTTAATTTCGTTAACGGAAAAGCAATAGCTTAATTTCTATTACTTATAAATGCTCTAAACTAAAATAGTATAAAAATGTGATATTGAAATTATGTAATATATACATATATATATATATATATATATGTGTGTGTGTGTGTGTGTGTGTGTTTAATAGTAATAGTCAACTAGAAAAAAAAATCTAGGGTTGATTTGTGTAGGGCATCGCCTTTTCCTATGGGTTAAAATTTCAACATGTGTGTTTTACAAAGAAAGTCATCCACACCTTTAAAACGAATGCTTGAATCCTAAAAATCTGTGAAAATTTAAAACAATATTATAAATTTTTTACATTTTTTATTTATAAAACACATTTCCTAAAATATCTTCTGTATACCATAGATTTTTTTTTTTTTTTTTTTTTTTTTTTTTGTATGCTTAATGTTTTACTTCTTTCAAATGAAAATTGCCTGTATTCATTACAGAAAAATAATTTTGGTAAATAATAATTTTAATAAATATCATGTACTTGTACAGAAAAGCATAAAAGAAAAATTTGTAATGACCGCAATATACTAGTTTAGAAAAAGATTACTTTTAAATAGTATAAAAATTCCGAATCAAAAGCGGGTGTAAATGTATAAAGTGCATTTCGCCTAATCAGCAGATTATACCACCACATGTGTTAAAAATCTGCGGCCATCTGCAAAACTACAGGAAGCAGGAATAGATATCATTTTGGCATATTTATTGCGATTTGGCAAAATAAAACGTGTAGTATATGTTATTACTAATATTAATGATTGTTTTAAAGGGTCTCACAAATATTTTTCGAAAAAATATGACATATAATTCGAAATTGCTCCTTGTAAATATTCAATAGTATGAATTTTTTTTCTTTCTATGCATTTTGTTACACAGCATATAATGTGCACGAAATTTTTATACGATATAAGAGCTATTTAAAAAATAACCTATTTTAAACTTTTATTTTCCATATAAAGCTCTAAAGATAGATTTCGGGAGATTTCTTCTTCTTCATTTGAAATCAAGCATATTTTAAGGCATTATCTCTAGGGTTTATCACTAAATTAAACAATATAGTGAAGTAGAGATGGAAAATTTCTTATAAACTATGAGGTCCGAATTATTTTTCTAATTTATTACTAAAAAATAAATAATTTCTGTATTATACTCGTATCAATAAAAATATAACTATTTTTTCGTTCAGTGACTCAGTTATAATACAAAATTACTTATTCTGGGACCATCACAAAACTTTCTTTTATATCATTCTATATGAACAGCGTTACCTACGATTAACATATACAGAATTTTAACCAATTTACTTTCATATAATAAAGTTTTTATATATGTAATTTCGTGTAATTTTCAGCAATAGATGCTTAAATGTAGACATCTAGAAATCGTAGAAAGTAATAGTAGCACAACTTGTTTGCCAATTTATATCCGAATTCAATCAGAATAAATTTTAATAATATATTTTTCACATACTGAGTTTGGTGCATTTAAATGACAGAAATTGAAATAAAATTTTAACTAAACGGGTAAAACTTCAACGTAGTAGCGCTACCTAACATAGACGATATGGAAAATTACTTTATTTAACTTTACAATAGCCATCTCACAAACGAAATGCGATGGCTTTAAATATCATAGAAATTGATATACTGCCTTCCCGTTAGCAAGATTAAATTGCAACATAGCAGAGGCACCTGTCGACCGATATGCACCCAAATTGAATCAGCAGAGATATAAATAATGCTGATCTCATATATAACGTTAGTGCATTTATGTATCAAACAAGCTGTGATACAATCTTTCCTTAAATGGGTTCACATTATATCAGCGTCACATGATGGACGATAATATCTTAAATGCTAAAGCACTAATTTAATTCCCGGTCCATTCAAATGTTATGTTACTTTGCGTCAATTGCTTTGTGAGAAACCGCGTCCCCGTTTATTTTTATTTATTTATTTTTTAACGAACTCACAGTCATTTTCAAGTACCAAAAAAGCCAAATCATACTCAGAAGTCACAAAACGTGTATATTTATCGAAAACCGGAAGTTGAACATTTTCACAAATCTAGTGCTTTTTTCTTATGTAAGTAACAAACTTAATAATAAACAGTGATCATACGTTGTAAATGATCTTTATGATATTGTAAATTTAGAAGTTGAAACAATAAAAAAAAGTAGCTGAAAATTTTGTTTTCCTTATTTATTTATTACACTCTTCTATAATAAAAAGAAGAAAGGTTTGATTCGGAAATATTTTTGACTTTCGCGTTCCGATAGATTTTTCCCTTTTTAAGATGTTCTAATAAAAAATTGATATTTCTTAGAAAATGCCAGTTTGTCTGTGTGTCTGGATATGTGTGATAAGAATCTTGTGTCAACTCTAGGTCAAAAACTAATGAACAGAATTTCCTGCAAACTTATATTTAGCTCCTCCTTGATATCAGTTAGTGATTATTACCCCCCCCCCCCCCTAGCCTTTTTTTTTTTTTTTTTTTTTTTTTTTTTTACACATATAACGCTCAACAGGTCGCGCTGTCATTTATTTTTTTCAAAATTTTTAATATTACAATAGAGGAAAAAATTTCTTATAAATACACACAATAGGGATTTCTTTAGTTGAACATTGTGAAACTGATTTTTTTAAAATATTAACGGTGAACATGAAGACTTTTAACAGGAAGAATAGCAATCCTTCCCCCCTCCTCGGGTGTGTAAATTTTTATAATATTTTTTCAAAATTACTCGTTGATATCTTTTAAAACGAACGGTTGAATCAATTATCTGTGATAATGTAAAACAAAGTTATCGATATTTTTTTTATAAAAAAAAAAAAAAAAAAAAAAAAATGTTAATATTATTATTATATATATATTTATTTTATTTTGTTTTTCAATTTTACTGTGTAAAATGTGTGATTTGATCTAAACTATGTGAATTGTATTAGAAAATAAAGAAAAGAATTGTATGATAGTCACAAGACACTAGTTTAACATTTCCTGTAATTTATTGTAATTGATTCATATAAGCAGGCATGCGATTATTTTAGTTACGATCAAATTTTTATATTTTACTTCATAATAAACGTCAATTATTTTGTAAAATATTATAATACGTAATAATAACACGTACAATAACACGTAATATTAAAAAAAAAAATCTGAATAAAAATCTTGAGTTTTGTATTTCTCATAAAAATAATAAATATATCTAAAATTCATTCCTTTTCAATAAGTAATATAAAAAAGACATACATTTTGCTAAATCTTGAATCTTAAAAAATAACGAAAAAATTCGCCAAACTGTGAAATTTTTATTGGGTTTGCCAGAACAGCAACTACGAACACGAACTCTAAGGTCAAAGATAGATAACGGTAATTTTTTCTGCCGTCATAGTTTAAGATTTCTTCCTGACATTTGGATACAATATTACAGATAAGTTCATTCTACACAATTTTCATATGTATAATCTAGGATTTGCATAGTTTTGACTAAATCTGCATTAAAATTTAACAAAATTAAATAAATTAAAGTTTTCAAAAACCATAAAAAATAAACAAATAAATAAATAAAGAGTAATAATAATAAAAATAAAAATAATAATTTGAAAACTTTAATTTTTTAAATTTTTCATGCTAACTACCTTTTAATTATTTATTATTATTTTTTTTTTCCGCATTCGATTTTGTATTATTACAGTTTAATGTTAGATATATTTAAGTATATTTGTTTAAATTTTATTGTTACACTGTAGTATTGTAAAATCAAGGGAAAATATAGTTAGCAGCCGGCTCTCTAAAAATTTTAAAAATATTTTAAATTTTAAAATTTATTTATTTTATATTTAAAAGATTTTCAAGAAATTTATCATATTTTATATTGTTATATTTCAATGCATCTGTAAGTAAAATTCATAAACTCTAAATCAATACTTTAAAATTAAAACTTCACAAATTCGATTTAAATTAAAAATAAATAAACAGTTTAATCAATTAATTTTTTTTTAAATAATTCTCTTAAATATTTTTATTTTCTCCCATCATTTGTACATTATTACTCTTTATCAATAGAATATATAACATATCTAGGTATTAATTTGTGAATTCATTGTTAAGTTAAAGTTTTAAAAATAGTTCTATGTTTGAATGCCATAAGTTTCAGTATTTAAACATATATATATATATATATATATATATATATATATTTATAAAAATATATATATAAATTTAACTTAACAAGAAATTCGCAATTACCCAAATATGTTTAGGTTCTATTGTTAAAATATATTATTGTAAAATCAAAGGGAAAAATAATAATTATTCGGTAAGGAGCATCTTAAAACTTTTCAGTTTTCTTTAATTATAGTTTTCAAAAAAAAAAAAAAAATGAAAATACTGTATGTTATTATATTTGAAGACATGTACGTAAAATTTTATAACACAAAGGCACACGTACATACAAATGAATCACAAAATCCAAAAGTAAGAAAAATGAAAGAAAGAAAAGAAAAAAAAAAAACATAGACAAACAATATGAAGGTGATTCTTAATATTTCTAAATGTTTTAAATTATTTTATTTTATTTATTATTATTATTTTATTATTTGTTTTGTTTGCAGAATAAACTTTTAATTAATTAATTATTTATTTTTCAAAAAGTTTTACCACTTTTTATACTGTTATATTTCACTGCATGGTATATGTAAAATTTATAAACTCAAAATCAATAATTTAAATAAATTTTGCATACGCATGATTTGAAATATGAAAATATTAAGGAAATTTCACGGAATTTATTTAAATAAAAAAAAAAAAACAAAATAATAATAATAATTTTTATTTTTTATATTTTTAAATGTATTTAAAATACACCGCTGTTCAGAATTAAAGGAACAAACCTGCTTTCCTATTTTCTTCTTTTGTGCATAACTTTTAAACAAATAAACACATGGACATAAAATTTGGCTGGCATGTTCGTTATCATATCATTAATCGAATTTTACATAACTTTGGCATAAACAACAATTTTAAAGTAATAATTATTAATTTTTCTCAAACGTAAGCTTTGGAAAGAATGAAAAATTTCAACAATTTTAGTAAAGAAAACTTAATGAAAAAATGTGTTAATGATGCATTATAGACAGGTGAAGACGCACATGCCTTCAAATGTTAAAAACAAAATCCTGATTTTTCTTTCTGTGTTCATTTTTCTTTTACTTTTATAACGGAATTTTTGAAAAAAAATAATAATAATAATTACTAATTTGTATAAACTGTGACCATCACTAGAATAATAAAAACGTTGATAAATAATTTAATAATGGACGTTTTATCCGATTTTCATGTTTCTATGTAAAATTAAAAAAAAAAAAAAAAAAAAAAAAATTCACACGCGAAAAAATAAAGAAGAAAGAAGAAAGAAAATAAATGACTAAGAAATATACGGTTTTAATCTACAAATAAAATATGGATGCACGTACATCTTTAACCTATCTGTAATGCACATTCATGACCATTTTTCATTAAGTTTTCTTTTCTAAAATTGCTGAAATTTTTCATTTTTTCAAAGTTTACTTTTGAGAAAAATTTACTGATTTTTAGTTTAAAAATTATTACTTATGCTAAAGTTATATAAAATTCGATTTATGGTATTTTAAAAAATATGCTATCCAAATTTTATACTTCTGTGTTTATTTGTTTAAGAATTATATGGAAAAAAAGAAAACGAGGAAACAGTTTATTGTTTTAATTTTGTACACTTGGGTACTTCTTTTAACTAATTTTTATTTTTTTCTTTTCCATTGATTGTGCATTATTATAGTTTAAAAATAGAATATGTAACATATCTGGGCATTAATTTGAGATTCCATTGATAATTTAAAATTTAATAAAAAAAATTTTGGGTTTGAATGCTAAAAGTTTGTAGTAAGTTTCAAAATTTAGACATAAAAATATATTTAAGTTTTTTTGCTTAACTTATTAAAATTAATATCCAAATATGGTTATATTCTATTGTTAAATTATAATGATGCAAAATCTAGGGGGGGAATAATAATTAGTTAGCAGGGGGCATATATCTTAAAATTTTTCAAAATATTCCAAATCTTGAATTTATTTATTTGTTTTTTAATTCAAATATTTATCCAGAATATTCAAAATACTTGATCGTTTGTTATACCATATTACAATGTACTACACAAAAAGAAAAGAAAAGATAAATAAGGAAAGGAAGGAAAAAAAGAAAAAAAAAATAAGTAAACAACAAGTGCAGAATTTTGAATAGACACTATAAAATTCAAGAACTCGAAGAAAATGGAAGAACTCGCAACAATTGTTCCGGGTCGAGAAAAGACACAACCCTTCATCAACCGAACAAAGTAGGCACGAATGCTGCAAGAAAAACTGAAACGTAACTCTTGTATTTTCAGCACTCGTGCCTACTATGTTCGTCTGACGAAGGGTCGTGTCTTCTTTCGACCCGGAACAATTGTTGCGAGTTCTTCCATTTTCTTATACATGAAAGACATTTTTAGCACGTACAAAGAACGTTCAAAAATTGTTTACATAACGTTGTGAGAACGTGTGTATAGAACGTTTTCAGAACGTTTCTACACTATTTTAGAACGTTTACAATACGTTTTCTAGAACGTTCTGAAATTGTGTATAACGTTTTGAAAACGTTCTAAAAACGTTTAGAACGTTCTGAGACCGTATACATAGAACGTTCTCAGAACGCTTCTATAACACCGATGGTGATAGTTACACGTTCATTGAACGTTCTCTGAACCGTACTATTGTACGTCTTCAAGATGGACAAATAGACGTCTATAACACGTTCAGAGTGAACGTTCTTAGAACGTGTTTGCAGAACAATTTTTGAACGTTCAGAGAACGTTTCGGTGCTGCTTGGGATCATACAGTCTTCAAAAAAGTTATTCAAGCTCTAACAATAATTCCTGTATATAAGATGTACACCTAATATCGTTTTAAGTAAATATTTGTTGAGTCATGATATTAGTCTTATGTTGTTTATAAAAAGTAAGTAGATGATAAATACTAGCAATGAAACTAAAAGAAAAAAAATGGGGACGTGTTTTGGAATAATCAGGCTGCCGGCTGTACACCTCTAAAACAAAATGTTTTTACAAAACAACCCTAACAAAAGAAAGTTCCTCCCAAGCGACAACTATCATATTTAAAAAAAATTGGTTCACTATTTTTCGCTATTTTAGTCGTGGAAATGTAGTAATAAACAATACTAAAATTGTAAAACATTTAAAAAATCGTTGCATTAAATTGATCCCCAATATTATGAAAATATTAAGCTCTTTTCTTTTAATAGTGCATTATTATCACATTTTTTTTTATTTATTTTTATTTATCTATTTATTTATTTATTTTTTTCTTGTTGCATATCACATTTTTTAGTTTTAATAGATATTTCCTTGTCAATTAGGAAATACCAACAAATTTCATCTTTTAACGGGGAAAAAAACGTAATTTGTTAGATGTCTTATAGCCCCCTTTTTTTTCAAATAATTAAGAAATATATATTAATAAATTAAAAGGTTTAAAAAAAGAAAAAGAAAGAAAGAAATATATAGAAAACTTATTGAAAATAGAAAATGTTTTAATAGCAGGGTGAAAGTATATTTACTATACTAAAAGTATTATGTTTAAATAATACTATTAGGTTTGCTTTCTACAACTTCAAAAAATATATATTTCCTTTTAATTTCCTTTAATACAATTTAACAATTAAACTATAATATAAATTCTAATAATAGTAATAGTAAATGGTAGCTGTATAAAGAAGGATATAAATATTCTTGTATGTGCATGTATATTCATAAACGTATGTATAAATATTAATATTATTGAACATAATTTTAAGAAACCCTATTCTAAGAATAATTAGCAAGTAAACAAAAATAGTATAAGTAATATTATCATTATTTGTAGTGATAATAAATAGCAGCAAATATAAGTAAAAATAAGTATATATATATATATATATATATGAATATACGTGTTACAAGCATATATAAAAAACAAACTATCACCGAAAAGTATTTTATGCGAATCCTATTATAAGTTTAACGCTTCATTGAACAACGAACAGCGATCGAAAGCTTTTCTTATAGCAAACAGCTATTCTTTCTGAAAATGTTTCAAATACTTTCAACAAACCATGTTTTGCAAAAGAAAAGAATCTTTCAAATGTGACATATTCTTTTATTTCTTTTATGCATTTCTTCAAACGCTGAACAAACAATTTATAACAAATTGAAAGAGACATAAAAGAAAAGAAAATTTTAACTTTAATTCGGTTGTGCGTATTTTGTGTTATTTAATATTTTCGAAATTATTTTTTTTCAAAAATATATAACATTTATTCAGTAAAAATAAATCATATTATATCCGAATACTTTTTAGCAGTAGTGTAATAGAAATTTACAAATACAGTGAAACTTGAATAATTCGAACTTGTTTAATTCGAAATTCTGGATAATTCGAGTTTTTTACTCGGTCCCTTGAATTTTGTATTAAAATAATGTTAAAGAATCGTGGATAATTCGAATTCTATTTTGGATAATTCGAAGAATTTTTCATACGATTAACTTTAAAATATTACAGTAAAAATTTTCCCAAGATTTTTCTCAGCTAAAATGCATTATTTATTTTAATAGTCTTTCAAAATAAGGATAAGGAAATACAAGAATATCCCTTAACTAGTGCATCAGAAGATATGGTGCATATACATGAACTTCGAGGGTTTTTTGAATTGAAAGTCATGTCTGATGTAGAAGATTCTACTTTTGTATCAACTGATAGGTTGAAGTCATATGCTATGACACAATGATTGTACTTGAAGAAGCAATAAAAATATCTGACTATTTTTTAAAAAAGTGTTGAATAATTAAGCTCGTAAAAATATGAATTTAATGGGGGGGGGGGGATGTAGCAGTTTTCTTAGATATAAAGTTTATATGTTAAATCTTTGATCGTAGAGTTTTGATTTTTATAAATTTATCTCTTCTTTTTTGACAAAATAGCAAGCTTGCCAACATCCTAATTAATATTCTGTAGTGTTGCTAGTCCCGCCCTTTGTTTTCACACCAGTAAATTTTTAAAGTAATATTTTGCAAATGCAATTACGATTAAATAAGAAGAAAAATACTCTAAAACGGATAGTGGTGTGAAAAAAAGGCGGGGTTAACAATACTACGGAATTTCAATTATTATGTTGGTAAGTATGAAATAGTATATGTAATTCGAATTTTTCTCAGGTCCCTTCAACTTCGAATTATCCAAGTTCTACTGTATAAAATTTATAAATCTTTGTTTATTAAATTAACTAATTTAATAAGAATGGCTTGTTATATATATATATTATATTATGATATAGTTTCATAGTCTTTATATTATTATAAAGATTATTAAACTGTATTGTTTTTTTTAATGAAATATATAAATACTTCAACAAATAATACAGCTAGTTTATCGACAAATTTAACGATTGACCAGGAATATTAAAAGTAAATTCTGAATCAGCTTTGTATAGGTAGTTGAAAGCTATCGGTTTTAGGCCATTTTGCTCTCTGATATGTATTGCTTGTTTAACTAAAAAAAAAATAAAGAGAATTATCCATTTAAAATGGCCTTTCTCTTATTTTTACATTCTATCCAAGTATCCTTTTTTAAGGAAAACTGTGCATCAATGTCTAATTCATATCCTTCTGATTATCGTTACAGGCGTCACCGCATCATTATCTAAAAGTAGTGGTTTGAGTTTTGTTAATACGGAGAGAAGAGATTGTCACCGGCCGTCTTAATTGTATTCACATAGTACCGCAATAAAGTAACAGGAAAGAGAGGGTTGTATAATATATACACACACACACATATATATATATATATATATATATATATGTGTGTGTGTGTGTGTGTGTATGTATTTATATAAATAACTGGAACAACTGAGTATTTCTTAGCAAAATCTTTAGCTTATTCTATTATCTTTAAAAAAAACATATTTACATAACCTTTAATGATTAAAAGTTCTCAAATTTTTGGAGGGTTTTCTTAATGTTTTTCATTTCGGCCTGGATAACAGATCTTCCAAATTTCGATTAATTCTATGCAATATTTCCCGCTCACATTTTGCTTCCAATCCATTAACTGCTTCCACCGTCGTCTAACAACCGAAAAAGCACCCTGAAAACCTCAAACGTCCACCCATTCTTCTTTGTGTGTGTGTGTGTGTGTGTGTCAATCTTTTGGCACGAAATTTACTACTTTTTTTCTTCGAGCCACAGCATTTTTTTTTTATGAATAAAAATTAGCGAAGTTTGGCCAAAACATTTTTTTATCGTTTAGTCGTAGGTACCAATAGATTGTTTCAGATACACCAGGCGTTTATTGATGCAAGTTTCGGAATCGGTCGCTTATCTAATTAGGAAACATTCAGAAGTTGTCTTCTTCAAAAAATATTGAAATATATATATGTGATTCTACTCTTCCTAGAATACCAGAAAGTGAAAAAATTATCGGCTGAAATGAATTACAGCGACCACAAAAAATTATCAAAATTAAGTATATTTACGAGTTTACATTGTTAGGCGATTGGTTTTGAGTACTTGGCGGAGAAAAAAAACATGGTTTTGTTCATACACGGCAATCTCGTTGCTAGTGAACTGAACGCCTAACAGCGCTAAATCGCCAAATATGCTTAATTTGGAAAAAATTTTGTGGTCGCTGTAATTCCTTTCAGCCGTTAATTTTTTCACTTCCTGGTGTTTTATGAAGAGTAGAATCACATATATTTTTTCGATATTTTTTAAGACGACACCTTTTGAAACTTTCCTTGTAATACATTTATGACACCCGTTTATGACACCCACCAAAGCAGATATGGCATCTTTGATTTCGCACCACTGAAGGTTATATATAAAATCGTATATTTGCATTTAATATATCTGTAAATTGAACTATAGTTGGTTTGTTGAATAAAATACATATTCATGCAAAATATCTTATGACCCTTCACCAGGCGAACAAACTAGTCACGAGTGCTTCAATGGAAACATAGCAGCAACGCACCAAGTTGCGACTTTTTGTTTTGCAGCACTTTGTTCGCCTGACGAAGGGTCGTGTTTTCTTTCGATCTGATACAATTGTTGTGAGTTGATGCATTTTATGATGTTTATTTTAAGTTTTGTACTTATTGCTTTTTAAAGCCAGTTCACTGGTATATTTTTTATAACAGTTCAAATGGTTTTAATCTTTTACAAATTTGAAATCTTTAAATTGTGTTTACATTGTGTTTTCTGAATTTTTTCAAACATTTATGATCTTCAAAATACTAAACTTTTCAGATAGTTAATAAAATGTTTCATATTAATTTTAGATGTTTAGTAAAACCCGCATAAAACAATTAGGGGTAGATTTTGCAATATCTTAATGAAAAAAGTTAAAAAAAAAAAAGATATAACCAAACAATCATACTGTTTTCATTTTTTCTTTTTTCAAAAACTAATTGATAAATTTCAAAATCCGTCTCTCATTTCTATTAAATGGGATCTATTATACATCCAAAACTTCTCTTTAGTCTTTTCTTAATTACATGTAAAAGGTTTAGCATTTTGAATATCATAAATTCATGAAAAAAAAAAAAAAAAATGCAAACTGGGAAAACGCAATTTAAAGGTTTCATATTAATAATATATATATATATATATATATATATATATATATATATATATATATATATATATATATATATATATATCAAAACCCATAAGAATTACTGCCTGAATATATATTTTGGTTGAACAGATATAATTCAATATAATTCAATTTACAAGTATTAAATGGATATATAAGGTTTTACATGACATCTTCGTGGTACCAATCCCTTAAAGTACAAAATCTATTTCATAATGGTGTAAAATACTCTTTTAATAGAAACACAGACACGTTTTGTAAAATAAATAAATAATTCAATAATTTTCTAACGAGAAGTTCTACTGATAATAATTGATTAATAAATCTTACATTAAACGTAATGTAAATGTTTAAGATTACTAAAAATATTCTTATGCCCACTCATACACACATAAAATCTAAACAATAGTATTTTAACTGAGTGGACGTCCTCGCCCTTTTGAACCATTAAGATAACTAGGTCAGGGGTAAAACATTTGTGAAGGTCAGTGCGTGACATTTTTTAGCTTATTAAACACAGCCTATTAACCCTACTGCATTTATAGTTGATGGAAGAGATAAGATTTTTTCATAACATTTTATTAGCTGTAAGTACAGCATTCTTTTCTTCATTCTATACTGAAATGTATTTTAAAATTCATAAAGAAAAAAAAGAATGGTTATATATATATATATATATATGGAAAATAATTTTAAGCAAAAATATTAACATTATACGACGTGACAAAAGTTTGAGAAATTTGTGAACATTTGCGATGAAACTTTAACCCGACAAAATTTTGAAAATTTTCTGAACATTTTCGATGAATCTTTAACACGACAAAATTATTTTGATATATGTAAATCTGATTATATATAGCTTGCGAAAATGTTCTTTTACGTAGCAGTGAAATATTAGTGTTTAACCCATTAATACGACATTGGGAATAATATACTCTCGTGTACGTAAAAACGTATTAAAGAATTTAGAATCAGTTTTATAAAATTGGAATATATGTTATCTTTCTTACGTAAACACCTTTTCATTATTGCTTTTTTTTTTTAGCTTTTTTTATTGATTTTTTTTTTTTTTTTTTGCTTTTTTTTTTTATTGCCATTTAGCTTTTAGCTAAAATAATTAATTGCTTAATATCTTAATATAAGTTTCAATAAAATGTTCCATGGTTATAAAATTCATTTTTTCTATCGTTATCCCATTTTTTAGCGCCTAATAATCATTCTAATATCAATATTATCTAATGAAATAATTTTTGAAAATTACAACATTATTAGAATTAATCTTTTAATTAATGCACTTATTTTATATTTATCTTCTTTTAAGACATTAATAGAATTTATCCGTCGAAGATTTTCTATCTTTTAGTTAAAAAAATCGTGTTTTTATAAGGAATAAATTAAAAAAAAAAAAAAAAAACAGCATATACAGTAGTAACACATAAAATGTAATTTATATATATATTTTTAATTTTTCTATTGAGTTTAAAATGTGAGTATATTCTGTATGGAATTATTTATTTTTAATACATGAAAACTTACTAATATTTGAACTAATATATATTTTTTCTAATTGAGAGAACACAAACTTATGTCTGACACACAGAAGCACACATATAAAAGATGGGGATTTGGAACGCATTTTTTAAAGAGTTTTCTTTTCTTTTTCTTTTTTTCTTTTACTTTTTTTTTAATTTAAAGACAAAATGCCTGTACCCCGGAGGTAAAGAACATCATGTCATTTTGTGAAAAAAAATTTCCACTATGTCTTTTATATGCTAGATTGAACTATGGTTTTCTTGAATACTCAAAACAGACATTGTGTTTATATTTCACTGCCTTAATTATTTTTATAGTAACAGGACATTAGTGCTTCATATCTTTATATAAATAAAAAAAAATGCACATTAAGGTCTTGGTTCTAATTTTTTTCACAATATGGACATGATGTCCTTTACTCCCAGAATGCAGATATATTCTTTAAATTGTAATAATTACAATTATGTGATACAAATGTGATGACATAAATTTATTTTTTATTCTACCTGTAAAGAAATACTAGTTTAACAATATATATATATATATATATATACAAGGTCTGGCTTTTAATTTCCAGGACTCATAGAATAACTCAGAAGAAAAAAAAGTTAAACACGTAGTCATTTAATATGATTCAAAGTAATCCCCATCAGCCGTAATGCACGTCTGTGCTCGACTGTACAAATTTCGGAAAGCAGTTTTAAAGTCCTCTTTTGGAATGCTCTTTAATACTGACGTTACGGTTTTCTCGATGGCTTCGACATCCTGAAATCTTGTTCCCTTCATCGAATTTTTCAGCTTAGGAAACAGGAAAAAGTCTGTAGGTGCTAGGTCTGGAGAGTATGGTGGATGCCGCATCTCAACGACACCATGCTGGGCTAAGAATCGCTTCACAGGCAACGCAGTGTGAGGGCGCTTGCCTAAGTCTTGCGTCAAAATTAAACGAACGGTGTCTTTGTCCATGTTCAATTCTTCGGCGAGTACTCGAATAGTCAATCGACGATCACATGTCACCGTATCGCGAACTTTTTCAATTGCTTCCGGCGTGCGTACGGACTGCGGCCGACCTGTGTGTGGATCATCTTCGACAATTTCTCGCTCGTCCCGAAAGCGTTTAAACCATTCAAAAGTTCTTGAGCGGGATAATGCTTCCTTGCCGTAAACTTGTTTTAACATTTCGTAGGTTTCCGCAGCTGTCTTGCCCAATTTAAAGCAAAATTTAATGTTAATTCTCTGCTCCATTTTCACTTTGACAATAGGAATTTAAGAGCTACGTTTAAATGTGCCTTTCCAAGAGAACAACTTACTTCAGAATGGCGCCGATTGCACTGCACATGCGCAAGAAAACGCTCTTCAATATGCAATCACTAGCGCCATCTTCCGGCTTTTCGTTCGCCTACAGTTACGTCAGTCCTGGAAATTAAAAGCCAGACCTTGTATATATATATATATATATATATATATATATAGAAAACAATTGACAGGAAAATTTATAAATATATAAATTTTACAGATTAGAAAAACCAATAGGAGAATTACAAACCAATGCGCAAGATTGCAGCGAAAGGAAATGCAAAACTTAGCTGTAGTAATATATAAATGCAGAAATATATAAATAAATGAATGAAATTATACCCCAAAAAACACTGAGATCTTCATCAGGGAGGCCCCTCAGTGTAGGGGTGAACGAGAAGTTTCTGAAAGGACAGTAGCTATAAGCTAATAACTATCCTTATCCCCCAACTTCTCTCCAAACAGAAAACCACCAATAACTGAAAAAAAAAGGGGGGGGGGGAAACAATTTTAATTAATAAAATAAAATAAAGTAGCACATCAAACAAAGAAAGCTAGCGCTAAAAGCAGCTTAGCAAAACAATGTTTTTAAATAGAAAACAATTGACAGGAAAATTTATAAATATATAAGTTTTACAGATTAGAAAAACCAATAGGAGAATTACAAACCAATGCGCAAGATTGCAGCGAAAGGAAATGCAAAACTTAGATGTAGTAATATATAAATGCAGATATATATAAATAAATAAATAAATAAATAAATAAATAAATAAATGATGCGCTACTTTATTTTATTTTATTAATTAAAATTGTTTCCCCCCTTTTTTAATTTATGATGAATTTGGCAGCTACTTAAATTGTGATTAAAATTACTGGACTAATCTTATCAGGTTTTGTATTTTTGAAAACGTTTTGTTTAACGGGAAAGATTACTTTTTACAGCGGAGGGGGATCCCAATGGGAACGAGTTTTTCGAGTGCTTTCGCAAATTTATTTTTATATTTTTTCGAATTTTTTTTTTATAAATATTACTTTCTTAAGATATATTGATGATTTAATTGTTTTTAACGGTAGTTGTTTCGAAAATATCTCTAAAAAAATATATCCTAGAGAATTGGTTTTGAACCGTACAGATACTGACAAAATTTATTTCCTAGATTTAAATATAAAGAGAAATGAAGATAAATGGCTCATTGGATTATATGATAAAAGAAAGGATTTTAATTTTAAAGTTAATAGTCTTACTAATTGGTTTTCAAATATCAGTAGAAAAGTTTTAAAAAATATTATGTTCGCACAGCTTAAAAGAATTCATGCTATTTGCAATAATGAAGAAGATTTAAAATATGCTCTTGAAGACTTAAAAAGTACCTTGCAAATTAACTGTTACCCGTCACAATTTTTAACTGTGACTTTTCAGAGTTTTCCTATCTCGGTTTGTTCTACTTCCTCATTCAAGGGCGATATTGAAGTACCGACGAGTAGCCCCGTCGGCCGAAGATAGTTTGTGTTCCAGATGAAGGGTAGTATTTTTATTTCATTTTATACTTTCTTGTTTACCTTCAGTAATTCTCTTTTGTATTGTATATTTTTTAAATGAATTGATGTAATTTTGTAACTTTTACAATTTGATAATTTTATAAAATATTTTTAGTAGTTTTATATATTATATGTATGTTTGATTTCTCTTCAGTTATTGGTGGTTTTCTGTTTGGTGAGAAGTTGGGGGCTAAGGATAGTTATTAGCTTATAGCTACTCTCCTTTCAGAAACTTCTCGTTCACCTCTACACGGAGGGTCCTCCCTGATGAAGATCTCAGTGTTTTTTGGGGTATAATTTCATTCATTTATTTATATATTTCTGCATTTATATATTACTATATATATATATATATATATATATATATATATATATATATAATACTTATATTACCAAAGAAGAAAAAAAGAAAAAAGAAATAAAAGAAAATAGACTTAGATTCTCTAAAAGTTCTTTAAATGTATACAAAAGCTGACATTTCGAATAAATCTATGATGATTTAAAAATATTTTGAAAATAGGGTGTAGCTAAAAAGCTAATTACTTTCTCGAGAAATAATGAACCCGTGTTTTACTTTTTCACACAATATGTTCTGCGGTCGTTAAACTCTGTAGAAAAGAGCCGTAACTAACGCCGAACATCACAGGCTATTAAGGTAATGTCCCGTTAAAAAGTTTGCAAACATGTTTATATATTACCTATTTATGCATTATTAAATTTTGTAATGCTTATTTTGAAAATATTAAGGTGAGAAAGTTCTTCTCGTTAAAATATCATTTTTGGGATCTTCCTTGTTTCAAGTAAATATTTCATTTAGAAAACTCGCATAATTTTCAAATATAAAGAAAATGAAATTTCAAACACTGTCATATAACAAATGCAAAAATCTTTGAAGGTCAAAATGCAGGTAATTCACTTTAAGATTTTATAATAAAGGCGTAATATTTTGTAAGTCAATTTATAATAGATCGAAATCATTTTCTCTGTTTTATTATAAACTGTTTATTATAAACATTATACTTTATTATTATTTTTTAATAAATCAATATTTTCTTTTCCACTGTATCTAATAAAAATAATAATACAGGTATGAACGAGTTCCAGATTTTCTGCTACCAGTATTTCTATACAAAACCTTTTCAATATTAAAAATGTACAGCAAAAATTTTAAAACTATTAATTTCTTAAAGCTATCAACTTCTTCCTTATTTTATTTTATTTTTCTCAAGATATCCATTTGTAATAATTTATGTTAATAAATCACCCAATAATTATGCTACTATTTGCAAATCTTATTATCACAAATAATTAAATTCATCTATATCCGATGATCCAAATTTTGTAATAGCATGTCTAGCATTATTAATAATAAACATACACATGGATTCTATAAACTTTTAAAACTGGAAAATAGAAATTTTAATTATGTTTATTTAGTATTAATTCCTAAATTCCGTAATAATCCAAATATATTTTGCATTTTTTCTACAGGATGTAACATTTATAATAAAAATGCGAATAATCTTCACCTAAATATTTTAAACTATACTAAATAAATTAAATTATTAACAGTTAAAGATAGTAATATTTAATGTTTAAAGAACAGCTGCCAAATAGTTAATTATATTTAAAATATTAATAATTTAAATAATACACAGTTTTTATTTTATAGTTCTTATTTATTTTTAATATGTACGCATCTGAACTTTAGAATGACATATTCTTTCAAGTTAGTTCATATAAAAAATATTTACAAATTTCAAATAATATTGATTCAAATTATTTTCGCGTGCTTACTAATTAAATAATTAAGCATAGTTACCTTCTTAAAAATAATCACTATTATGTTCAAATAGTAAGAATCCCACAAGGTGGTAGTAGTTCCAGTATGTTAGTTGATCTCTGCATTAATTACTATATTTATTACTAACATAATTTTAAATTTAACAACATACAATTTTATCTATGTATTGATGTAATACCTGTAGATAATGAAAACACTAATAATATTAAAACCACATACCCTCCTATTTTATCAGCAACTAAAATTTATCTAATTAATAATTCTACAAACTTTCTCGAATAAAAGATTAAATGAACATACCTACGCAATTGCTTGTTATCGAATATTTGAATTATTTTAAATGCTGATTTTAATACAGTACATAATGGACCCGTAACTCAAGATAGGCCAGATCATGGATATATAAAGTAAGAATTTATTTTTTCCGGACAGGTGTCTATTCCAAGCCAAAAGTGGAAAGAGAGAAGCTGTGGTATATTGAGTTTTTTTCTGAGCTTGTGAAATATGTTTGCTACTACTTGTTCCACAATAATTTGTAATCTAAGTGAATGTCAAGTTATTTATAATGAATTTTCCCTGAGATTGATTCATTATTAAGAAGAAAATTAGTATTTATTACATAATTATTATTATTTGCGATAGATTACGTTCTTTTCAAATTCTTATTGATAATTTATTAATATGGAAAATTTAATATTTTCTTCAATAAAATTAATTATATTTTATACATTATATTCATTTAATATTATTTAATAGATTAATTGTCAATTAATAGAAATTTCTCATATTTTTATTAGTTTTAAATTATTAAATATTTTGCAAAGTGGTGTACTGTATGTGGTTTGTGAAAATAAAACTAAAATAGTTATTAACTGCAAATTAATGATATAACTGAAATAATTACATTTATATTATTTACATATTTTCAATTATTTAGTTGATGTTTACTTCATAGCACGTACAATTAATGGATGGATGCACCATAGCATCAACTAATGGAAGAGTGCTCCATAGCACAGAGAACATGGGGATAAGCGATCCGGAAGTTACCATAGATCTGCTGTAGGTTGCTGCATTTAACCAAGCTGTTGATGTTCCTCTCGTAGGAGGTCTATGTAATGATCTTCATATGTGTTAGAAACATGAAACCATGTAATTTTAATTCTTTAAGGAAATTATATATTTTTAATATCGTATTTTTTTAAGTTATAGATTATATATTTTTGCTTTATTAGATTTATTGTTCTTATTAAATGTTTATCTTACATAAAATTTTTATGTTACTTTCATACGATTACGATATCTTTTAAGTTGCACAATTGGCCTATTCACTTCACAATATTGAATAAATTCACAGACAAATGGTTGTTGCGCGATAATATAATTATATTTACAGCTTTGATCGTATAAAAATTTATATTTTTCAGAACTCTATTCTAATTGTATTTCTTGAGGAACAATCCAGTTGTTTTCCCAATTATCAGGATGATAACTGTTATAAGGTTTATTATGGCTTTTTATATGAAACTTTCGTCGTGTTTCCTACAATTAAGCTGTCTTGATTTATATAAAATAATATGCAAATATCTGGTAAATTATTCATAATATGCTATTCTTCTATTTCTTTTTTTTCATTTCTATATGTGTATTTTAATTCATTGTTAAAGTCCGGCAATTATAGTGATTTTATATGTTATTGTATGTCGCTGACACTGAAAACAAATCCTAATTTAATATCTGCTGCAATAATTTTCATTAATAAATATGCAGCATTTTTTTTTTCATGAACATTTCTAATATTTACATTTACTAACTTCTTAATTATATTTTCTTTGTATGTCGCTACACTTCCAGATTTAAATAATTATTGATATTTTGTTATTCAACTCTTCTTTCCTGGTATTTCATTAACATGCATATAATTTAGTGTATTATATATAATCAGTGTATACATATTATAATATACATATATACAATATACATATATATATATATAATATAATATACATTATATTAATATACATATTATACATTTATAATCAGTGTATACATATGTTTGTGTGTGCACGTTAAATATTTTCAACTTACACAAACATATATACATAAATATATATCGCATAATTTTAATAAATATATGTGTTGTGTACGCAAAGCATATCCTTAAAAAAGAAGTGGCTTCTACCTATGTTTTTATTGATAATATATATATATTTTAAACTATTTTATGTCGAAATAATACTTGAAAGAAAAATACAAATAAAGTTAAACTTATATTTATGTGTATGTATAAAATAATGATAAATATAAAAATGAATAGCAATATTGTGAAGCAGTGAAAAATTCTGCCTCTCTAAGTTATCACGTAACATTACCGAAAAAAGTTTATCTCCATTTTCGAAGACATTACTTGTACTCAAAATGCAATGCTATTTCCTTGAAATTTCGACCATTTCCGAAGCAATTTATTAGATGGCATTGCTTGACAATATAAAAATGTGAATAGATTCTCTTACAGAACCATTTTTATTATTTTCACTTTGTACTGAAATTGAGTAAAAAATAAATAAATACGCGTACTTACAAGCACACACACACACACACACGCACACACACACACATATATATATATATGGAAATTTAATTAATTTTAATATGTAATTTATTTATGAATTATATTTATTCCCTGAGAAAGTTTGATTATTACTATCTACGTTTCATTATTCTGTACATATAGGTAAAGTTTATTTATTTATTTATTTATTTATTTATTTATTTTTTTTTTTAACATCAAATTTTAAATTGTCAATAGGGGCGATTTTTTTTAATAATAAAGTGCTATGGGGTACTCAAATATATACATAATAAGTATTTGACTCTCTGGTTTTTGAAGATTTAATGATAGCATCCAAAATCATTTCCTTTTTTTTTCTCTCAGCCTAAATCTGTAATATGCAGCCCTCATACATGTATGAGTAATTTCGATTGGCTGCTTTATCTATCTTTCCTTCTTAATTTTGACAATGTTTTGATGTTTTATTTACATTATTTAATTTTCTCAGTGATTTCACTGATGTAAGTTTCTCTAGTATTTTCGATGCTCTTCAGTGGATTATTAATGTTCCGCACTTTATTTATAATATAAAGTTTGTGACGTCTTGTATATAAATGTAAAGTTAACTTTAAAATGGTTATACTTGAGATTTTTTTATATTACTTTTAGTTCTTTTTAAATGTGTGTACGAGTTTGCAGATTCAAAAACGAACGAAATATTTTCAAATATAATATGAGTGGGATTTCTGAAAAAAATATCACTTATAAACAAAAAAGGTGTTTTTTTTTTTTTTTTTTCTATTTTTTTCTCACTTTCAATCAAAAATAATGTTCGACGATGATTTCAATTTTAAATGGATTTGAATTCATATTTGCTGCAATTAAAAATGAGTACTAAATATGTGTAATCGCATTTATAGGTCATATTTTGGAGGTCACATGAAATTTTCTTTCATGCAATACAGTTGAATCTATGCATTTAAATATGTATATATATGCATTTAAAAACGTATCTATTTATATTGTAAAAAACCGCAAAATGGCCCTCCTTCGATTAGACGCCCTGAAATTCCAATTCAGACACGAAAATGTCCGAAACTCGTAAATATGCAAAATTTCAGACAGCAAACGCGTTTAAATTTTCAGACATTTTAGAAATTCAGACATTTTCATTATTTATCAAATTTTTCATATGTAATCTACTTTAAGCAACATGCTAATCCTTTAAACTTCTTTCACTTTCAGAAATAAAATCATTTATATAATAACTAGTAAAGCTATGTAAACGTGTTAGTTTATTAAATTGAATTTTCAAGGAATAATATTTAGGAGATTTGTAATATATTTGCATGGAATTATACTTACAAGGAAACATTCTAAGAATCTAAGACGGAAGGTAGCCGCTCACCACTATGCAGCGGTTTTCAGCGATTTTAAACTTTAGAGAGGGCTGACCAAGTCCTATTATTGGAATTTTAAAATTAGCCTTTTTAGATACACCCCTATACACCCTCACCCGAAATTTACAAAATCAAGCAAGGTTGCCCTTAGATTCATTGAGTACCTTTGTTATTACTGACTGAAATTCCAACGTGATTACAAAATACAGATAAGAGGGTGGAGACTATTTACATTATATTTAAATCAGATATGTATTAAAAAAAAAAAAAAGGTAAGACAACACATATTTCAAAAATTATTTGATTTAAGAATTTATTTCCAACGATTTAACAAAGGACTCATCACCGTTTAAAATTAAAAAAAATTATCGCCTTTATTTACCTGAAGCTCCATTTTTAAAACTAAATAAAGTCTCCCGAAATGTAAAAAGGGATATACTTTTTTTCAAAATTTGCAAGGATTTCTAAAGATTTAGTGAGAAAGAGGGGAGAAAGGATGAACTTTAATAAAAAATTAATTCTTCATAATTTCCTTTAAAAAAAAAAAAAAAAAAAAAAAAAGAGTAGCATTGCAAAACTTTTTTTTTTGTGTGTGAAAATGTTTGTTTTAAAAGAATTTTTCATAAATTCCCCATTACTATTTGAAGTTTTAAAGTTTAGTAACCCCCCCCCCCAGATACGTATATATATATACCCCAAGATACATATATATATATATACAAATATTCGGGACTTAGAAAAGAAAAATATAAAATGCTAAAGCATAAAATAAATATAGTAAATATAACGAATGTTTTAGATACAAATGTCAAAATAGCAAAATTTTCAAAACAAAAGCGTTAGTTATGAAAAACTAAAAATAACTACATAGTAAGAAGCTAAACAAAAATAAAATGTATTTATTTACTGTATTGTCTTAAGTTAGTCTAAATTTTCATTTTTATTAAAACTAATTAACTAAAACACAAGTAAAATTTTTCAAAAAATGGTTTATAACTTTAAATTTACATTTTAATTACAGGAATAATATCCCCAATATAAACTAGTTACACACTTTTTTTTTTATTCACAGTTATTCAAGAAGTTTTGGGGGAATAATTTATTATTTTCTATATATAATAACGTATGCAGAAAGAGTTTATAAGAAACTAAAATTTTTACTTGACACAGAAGATCTGCTATCGATATTTGTTTCTTAACTCTTTGACGCAGATGGGACACCGGTGTCCCTTTTGCTTATTTATTTTTTGACGCTCTTATTACAAATATTATTATTATATGATAGTTTTTTATTATAAAAGAGAGTCTAATAGTTACTATAAAAAATCTATTAGATTATCAGAGTAAATTTTTTACTAAAATAAAAATGTTAAATAAAAGTAGTTTGAAAAAATTTTATCAACCGATTTCAAAAAATTATTTCTAATTAAATTTGATTATTTAAAAAAGATCAGTAATGAATTATTGCTACTCCTATATCTAAGTAATTGTAAATAAGTGCAATTTGTAAAAATATTTATTCATGGGACGCCCGTGTCCCACGATGAACTTACCTTTAACGCAGAAAGGGACGCCGCTGCCCCACTCTATATTTTAGAACCAAAATTAATTAAAATTTTAAATATAACATTTTCCACTTATTTAGATCTAAAATAACTTAAAACTGTCAAAAAAGTGTCAAAATTATGTTTGATGAGAAATCTGCTTCAAAGGGTTAATTAAAATCAATATTGGTGATTTAAATAGGGTAATTGGTAATTCGGCTCTCATAATTTTATTTTATGCATAAAAAACTCTAAAATTCACAACCAATATGATCCTTTTCGTTTTTGAATGAGTGAGAATCGTTATACACTGCTCGACATTGAAAATGCAACACCAAGAAGGAATGATAATAACGGAATGAAATTTGTTGGACACATACATTATAGTAGGAAGAACAATTGATTAAAATTTCAGGAAAATTGGAGTAATATGTACTGAGAAAACAGTACATAAAGCAGCGACTTCTGTAAGCAATAACAGCACATATCTGCCTAGGCATTGAACCGAACAGCGATTGGATGATATGTACGGGTAGAGCACTTCATGTAGCTTCAACACGATGCCACAATTCATCGATCGAAGTTACTGGTGAGGTGAGTGCTGGGGACCAGTCGCTTTTCAATGATTAAACAGTAATTTTCATTGGTGCGAGATCAGGAGAACACGCTGGCCAGAGCAACAATCGAACACATTCTGCATCAAAGAAGGTCCGGAAAATACAAACAACTTGCGGTCATGCATTTTCTTGCTTAAATTTTGCCTTACGGAGGCCTCGAATACAGGGCTGAGGGGCGGGCCTTAATTCATCAGAAATTTAATGGCCGCTGTTCAGAGTTTCAGGAATACGATCATGAAGTAATCGAGACGTGTTTCCAATGGGAACCCATAACATCATTGCAAATGATGGACAGTATGATGATGTCGAAACCCAGCTGACAATGTGCATTATTCATAATGCCGTTAAATACGGATAAGGCAATCTTGATGCTGCAAACAGGATTGTGATTTGTCTAAAAAGTGACTTCACGCCATTCCTGCGTAAAGTTCATCGTTGATCACACATTAATAGCGCCCATATCAGTGAAGCAGTTTTGAGGGTAATCAGAATTTTGGTAGCCGCATACTGAGTCACCACCTGGATTGATGGTATGTTGTACCATTGGATACACGTCCCGGTCACCTCCTTTTTTCATTCCCGCCACTCTGAATACCAGCAATTACATTTCTGACGAGTTAAGGCCCATAGCTCTGATTTATGTTCATATCCTCCGAAGCGCAACATTTAAGCAGGACAATGCACGACCGCAAGTTGTCCATATTGTCTGGACCTTCATTGATGCCGAATGTGTTCGACTGTTGCTCTGGCCAGCGCGTTCTCCTGATCTCGCACCAATGAAAATGACTCTTTAATCGTTGAAAAAAGACTGCCCCCCCAGCACTCACCAGTAACTTCGATCGATGAATTGTGGCATCGTGTTAAAACGTCATGAAGTGCTCTACCCGTACATGCCATCCAATCGCTGTTCGATTCAATGTCTAGGCAGATATGTGCTGTTATTGCTTACAGAAGTCGCTGCTTTATGTACTGTTTTCTCAGTACATATTACTCCAAATTTCCTGAAACTTTAATCAATTGTTCTTCCTACTATAATGTATGTGTCCAACAAATTTCATTCCGTTATTATCATTCCTTCTTGGTGTGGCATTTTCAATGTCGAGCAGTGTATATTCACCTGAATCGTGGGATATTATCGTAGCGTAGTAAAAATGACGCAGGAATCACCTGAGTTCCGTTCCGGAGGAGGGTAATTTTTTCAGCATGAAAGTATTTCACTGAAATATGGTTCAATTTTACTTAAAATATACTGTTTCATATAACTCAAATCAAAGCTTCTCTCAATGATTTGTAGGATATTCACTGATCGGAAGTTATCATTATGATGAATGAATGAAAAATGATTCAAATTGAACAAATTGTTCATTTTGTGTTTTACGAAAATACACACCGTACTTCACTCATAATTTACGACGATATATGCTGAAGAATGGTCGTTGAAGTGCATTGAAGTACCGATTTAGAATAACGTATTACGATTTTTAATGTGTAATTATTATTTAACACACAAATAATTCAGGTAAATTGATACTTTCAGTACGTATTTATTTTTATCGTTGTAGAATATATTTATATTTATTTAATTTTTATTTCTTGATCTTTAATATATATAAAAAAAAAAAAAAAAAAAAAAAAAAAAAATCAAACACAGAAGTATTACACAATACAAAAAAAAAAAGAAAAAAGAAGCACTCTTTTTAGATTCCAGGATAATTGTTACAAAATACTCATTATGTATATTTTTACATATCAGAAATCCAATTATAACAATAATGCATACATTTAGAATACGATTAGAATGCTACCTTAATGAAGTTTGTTTATACTCAGGATAATATAGGGATAATATCAGGATATTAATAATTATTATTATTATTAATACAATATAATCTATACATATAAAAGAGTACTTCCACTCACTCACTGACTCATCAACGCACAGCAAAATCTACTAGAGCCACCGACTCGAAACTGGGTCAGATTATAGATCATATAGTGTAAGCACCCCTAAGAAGCGATTTTGCGAAATTCGCCCTCCAGGGGGGAGTAGGGGGCAAAATGTGATTTCACAAAAACCTGCATATCTCAAAGAAAAAAACAGATTTTCGTAAAATTTTTGCTTTAAAGTATAGCTAACACAAATATCCAAAAACTAATTTCTGGAATTTTAGAAATTCGGTCCCCAAGGGGGGAAAGGGGGCAAAACGTGATTTCACATGCGCAAAACGTGGTTCCACATACTCCTATGTATCTCAAACAAAAAAACAGATATACGTGAAATTTTTGCTCTAATAGATAGCTAATACAAATACCTAAAGAGCAATTTCTAGAATTTTAGAAATTCCGAACCCAAGAGGGGGAGAGAGGGGGCAAAACGTGATTTGAAATCATCCTTTATATCGCAAACAGAAAAAAAAGACATATGTGAGATTTTTACTCTAAAGTATAGCTCTCACAAATACATAAAAACTAATTTCTTTATTTTCAGAAATTCGACCCAGGTGGGGCGGGAAAGGGGGGCTATGGGCTGAAAAAAATAGAAATACAGTTAGATGGTTCAAAATTGGTACAGATAAGTTTTACAGGCCTGCAAGTCGAATGAGGCTATTTTCGAAAGTGTAAAGTTATTAGGAGCGTTAGAAGGGGGGGCGGGGCGAAGGGGCAAAAAAAATTGAGTTAGACCGTTCATAATTGGTATATAGAGGTTTTTGATACATACAAATCGATTGTAGATATTTTCGTATTTGTAAAGTTTTCAGGAGGGATAGGAGAGGGGGAGAGGGGCAAAAAACAAAAATACAATTATGTCGCTCAAAATTGGTACATGGAGGTTTTTGATACCTACAAATTTGCGATACCTACAAATTGCGAATATTTTCGAATTTGTAAAATTTTTCGGATAGACGGGAAGGGGGGTGAAGGAACAAAAATATATAAATAAGAGATAGAGCGCTGAAAATTGGTGTTGTTAGGTTTTGAAGCCCGATAAATATATCGCGGATATTTTCGAAAGTACAGAATTATTACGAGGAGCAGGAAGGGGGACGAGCGCAGGGGTAAAAAGAAAGAAATTCAGGTAGAATGTTAGAAATTAGTATTATTAGGTTTAAAAGCCCAAGAGAACGATTGCGAGTATTTTTAAGGTCTAAAATAATTTGGAGGGGGGGGGGACGGTAGGTAAAGGACTATGCGCACCGTGCGCTCTTGTATATGCTGCTGCAGGAAGTGGGGCTCGGACCGATTATCCCACCGATAGGAAAATATATATATTTTTTTTATGTATTTTTTTTTTATGTTTCTCCCTTACGATAATATAGTCATTCATTAAGAGTGTCCAACATAATTGCGTGTTCACAGTGGCCTGCGATGCCGAAGGCAGTGTGGGTCATGTGCGACATTTTTCCAATTAGATTGTTGTTTTTTTTCACATGATAAAAATTAATGCAATTTTGAGAAATCATTAACTATAGTGATTCATTTTAAAATAGTGACCAGCGAAGCGGGCGTAGCCTGCTAGTACATCATAAATTCGGAAAGTTTAAAAATTTAGTATTTTATTTTAGAAGTTATATACTTATACTTATATACAGGGTGGCCATAATTAAACTGCAAGTGTTCAAGGGGTGCTGGAGAAAAAACTACTGGGAATATTCCAGTGAAATTTGGTATCTACACGTTTCAGAACATGCGCAAATCAAATATGAAACAAAAAAAAAAATCGCCATTTTTCACCCGATAGGTGGCGCTGTACCGTATTTCAACGCTCACCGGTGGCATATACAACTTCCAAAACCGATAGACAGAGCATAATGACATTCTAAGAGGCATATAAACAATATAAAGCATCACATACAGTTTATAAAAATTTATGGATTGTTTAATTTGTGATCTTAATTTACGTTAATTTTTGATTACATGATACTGTAAAAATTTAATTACTGAGGCGAATTGTATGGAATTTTGATGAACTGTAAGTGATGTTTTATATTGTTTATATGCCTCTTAGAATGTCATTATGCTCTGTCTATCGGTCTTGGAAGTTGTATATGCCACCGGTGAGCTTTGAAATACGGTACAGCGCCATCTATCGGGTGAAAATGGCGATTTTTTTTTTGTTTCATATTTGATTTGCGCATGTTCTGAAACGTGTAGATACCAAATTTCACTGGAATATTCCCAGTAGTTTTCTATCCAGCACCCCTTGAACACTTGCAGTTTAATTATGGCCACCCTGTATATATATTGAGAGAGAGAGATATAGTTAATGTTAGTTTTATTTGAAGGCGCATTTTAATTATTGTAGAGCATTTATAAGTGTTTTCTTAACATATTTGAAATATAATAATAAAATAAGTATACATGTTATTAACACGAGACAAACACTCACAAAATATGTACAAAATTAATTAAATTACAAGACCTTACATTCCTCACGTGTACTTACGAACGCTTAATAAATTAGATTAAACATTACCTCAACCAAAAGAAAAATATTTACTCTTCCCAAGAGGAATTATTAGATTGTGAAAATGCGTCGGTAGTCCTAATTTTCGCAGATTTACTTTACGTATGGTTTCTTTTTAAACAATGAGTTAATTAAAGTAATAACTAAAATGAGAAATAAAATCATTTAATTATTATAAGCTAATAATTTTATTATCTTGACAAATAGTTATATATATATATATTAACTGTAGTACTTCAGTACAAACCTTTAATAAATAAAGCCTTCATAAATGACGACTGCATCACATGTGTTATTTTTACATTTGTTTCTGATCTAATTAAATCATTAAAACATTTATTATATCATTCATGGATAAAAGTAAAAATACTAGATGGTGTATTGCAGTATCATACTAAAATTTCTATTTGGAATAAAATAGATTAATTATGATAAGTGGTCATTAAACGGATCTAAACAGACCGATAAGAATTCTGAAAACAGAAAGAAAGAAAAAGAAAAGAAAACTTATCACTGATTATTTAAAATTTATTTCATATTCTGTAAGGCAACTTAAGTATTATCATTATAAAAATATATCTGTGGTTAAAATTAAATGATATGCAAGTGTATTTTACATTTACCAGAAATAGAAATTTTCTGTTGTTTCACTGCGAAATAATTCAGAAATTTTTATGAGAGGAAAATACAGCGTAAAACATTTTACATAATATATATATAAATTTATTAAAAATAGATCTGATATACACTAATAGAAAACAACTGTAACAGTCTACACAAATTAAATAGTGCATGAAACATCAGTAAATTTTAACAATTTCAATTCAAGATTACGTGGTCAATTTCATCGAAAGTATATGTTAAGGAATGTTAAAGAAAAGAAGGACATTTGAAATATAAACTAATTTTAACAGGAGCCTCGCTTTATTTCAACGTAACGTTTCTAGTGTAATTGTTTTATTTCCACCAATCAAATGCAGCTGTTGTTTTTCTCGAGGAGCAAACAATCTACAAAAAATCACGTAATCACCTAATTTATTTAAAATCATATACAATATGTTTGAGAAAACAGAATAATTCGCAATTTAGTTTAGTAGAGTGTGAAATTGATAAAAAGAAAATTAGAGAAGTAGAACCGAAAGTCCGCAGGTTGCGTTGCTAGTAGTAGCAGCGCACGGCCAGTGTTGTGCAAGTTCACAAAAAAAAAAAAAAAAACCGAACTAGTTCAAACTCAAGTTCATCGTGTAAAAAACAAGCTAGTTCGCGCTCAAACTCATGTCTGAAAGAAATGAACGCGTTCAGTTCAAGTTCATTTTTAAAAACGAGCGAAGCTCACTAAAAGTTCATTTTTACGTACATTTTTTTTTTTTTTTTAAAGTAGATCTTATCCTCTGTGAACACTTTCATACGTAATTTCCCTTTTTTTTCTAAAATTACCAATTACCCTGAAAATTATTTTTAATTTTACGCTTAATTAAACTTATTAACTTATAATTCTTAATTATAACTTATTAATTTAATTGTAGTAAAAATTTATTTAGCAAACACTTCTGAATAGTGTACCCACTGTTTTTGCATAGTTTTTTATTCTCAAATTTTCAATACGTTTGTTTATGCGCATGAGAACTTATTAATAGGAGACAAATTCTATCATTTAGAGGTTCCGTTGTTTTAAATCAGTGTTGCGCAGGACCGCGTTCATGAGTTTAATTAAAACTTTTTCAGTTTTGAGCTGAATTTCCCTCGTTTTTTAATTGTGAACTTGAGCTGAGCAAAGTTCGTTTTCTCATGAATTTGAGCGGGAAAAGTAACTCAAACTCATATCGATTTTATTCCTTTGGGAAATATTTTATATTCTTGGTAGCAATACTTTCTACCCTTTTAATCGCAAGAGAGGACGCATTTCTCACAAGAGAGAAACGCATCGGGTCGGGTAATCGCTTATTACCTGCTTTGCTGGTCGGGTGCAGTTAAAATTTATAAGTTGCATTAATTTTTATTCACAAAATGTTTTCTCCGAAGGTTGTTTTATGCTTTACTTATAAATCGAAACTTTTAAATAAAGAAATTGGATGACATTGTCTTCCTTCCTAGTAATTTAAAGACATGACTGATAACATGAATTTAATTACATTTACTTAAATATTAATACTTAACGTTTAAAGCTTTATATGGAAAACAATTTTTTTTTCCAACCTATATTTTATTCCTTATTTTACTGTCAAAATACTTGGAACAATGGATTTTTTAAATATAAGTTTTAATACAGCTAAATGTTTGTTTATAATTAGATAAACACATTGTTGTTATATATTTAATTTTCTGAAAGATTTCTTCAATAATATAATTGTAGTTTGTGTAAAAGAACTTCTATTCATCTTATTATCTAACACAATTTTAACAATATGGCGGGTCAAAAGCTGCAGATTCATTTCGTGTTGAAGGTCAAAAGTCATTTTGCAGGTCGGGTGGGCTGCGAGTCAAGTTTACTTGAACAACGCAGGACTCTAAGCTAATCCTTTCATAAGAAGAAATATAAATTCCGCTGGTCACCTGGTAGGATTGACGACTTAAATGCCCTATCCAGTAGGCTACCGTTTTCCTTGCTACAGTATTTTTTTTATTTTTATTTTTATTTTTATTTTTTTGTGTGTGTGTGTGTGCCCCAGTTTTCCACGATATTATACTGTTGTCAATTTTGTATTTCAGTTTTCATGCAATCAAATCCATGCTATTTCAATATCAGAAATTTATGCGAAATACCTCGTATTATGAAAAGTTATGGAAGTTCTAAGAGTGATTTAAGAAAAGTTTTAAGAAAGCCTTTCATTATAAATAAAAATATAAAAATTTAAAAGTATAATATTAAATCCCAATAATTAAATCCTGTTTGCTGTTATCATAAATTATATTTTAAAACTAGCTGTACATTAAAAAAAAAGAAAAATAATCTTTAGCTTAGTACACGTATATATTTGAATTTTTGTGGATGTATATATTCATTTTAGAAAAAAAAAAAAAAAAAAAACATTAAGACAATTTAAATTAGATTATAAATAGCTTGTTGTAATAAGGAGGATTAATATTCTATTTTTATTTTTATTTTCTTATTTCTTATTTCATTTATTTATTTTTAATTATTATTAATTGCATTTTCCAGAAAGTGTTGAAAATAAAATAATCATTGATATAAAATCTACATCTCTGACATGAAATTATTTCAATAATCTGAATGCATTTTTATTTTTAGTATTAAAAATATAAATAGACATTAAAAACTTTAATATTATTCTATTTACTCTATGTATAATATGTGTTAAACCAGTAATCCTTGTCTAAATGCTTTAATTTTTAAAGATGCTATCTTTCAATGCAAAAGTTATAAAACAAATATTATTTTCATGAATGAAAGAATTACTTTCGCAAATAACAGGAATCTCATTATTTTTAAAGAAAAAAAGAGAATATATGGACATGTGACTCACAAAATATCTAGTTCTGTGAAAGCAGATCCTTTCTCTAGATTAGCATCGTCTTTATCAGAAAATGAAATGTCCGGTACTTTTATGAGAGGGCTATAATTTGTCACACTGTCTCAGGGCTGTGAGGTGTAGTACCAAAGAAAATAGATAGATATCTAATTTCTCTTGTAGTACATCTCCCGCTTCTCTGGGTGGTCTTGCACCCGCACAAAGCAATGTAATGTTTAGTATTTTATAGTAGATTCTCACGCTTTTTTATTTTGAATCCAATACAATGTCGCCGTGTGCATGTTTTGTCGGAGACGACCGACTAGGTACTCTTAAAGAATATTTGCGCTCCCCTTACTAATTATTTTAAACCCATATGTTCGAATTGTGTCGAAAACATGAAAGAAATCCCTCTCTTCAAAAATGGTCAACAGATTTCCTGAAAAGGAAACTTACCACTGAACTGTTATTTAAAATAAAATGTATTTGTTCACAATGTTTCCAAGAAATTTTATAAACATGTCTCAGATTTATCAATATATATTACTACGTAAAATGATAAGTTTTTATTTATTTATTTATTTATTTTTCAACTGATTTAAGCTTTTATTAAGATTTTTTTTAGTTATGTAATATAGGGGAGACCGGGACACAGTGAACCACTTTTACACTCTTATTATTATTATTATTATTTTTTCACAAAAAACAGAAAAGCAATGTACTTAAAAAATATATATAGTATATAGCAAACAAACTCTAAGCCCTTCTTGACATGTCTTAATTTTTTTATAATAATATTTCAAATACATTATGAATGAAAAAAAAAATGCGAGCAATCACAAAGTGGACCACTATGCCCCATGACCGAGGTACAGTGGACCAGCCTCTTTTGTTTATATTAAATTATTAGAAATTGCTTTCTTTTTTCTCTAAAATTAATTTCTGATGCTATTCTAGTCTAACAAGTATAATTCAAGCATTTTCCTGAAATAAAATAAGCAAAATTAAAATAAACGAATAAGAAATCAAATTCCACTAAGAAAATTTATTAAGTTGAAATAGATAATTGTCTTTTATTCTTTTATTAATATTTTATAAATCAGATATATTTTTCTAAATTCAGATATTAATAAATAT
The DNA here is from genome assembly GCA_963930645.1 of Salticus scenicus. Lineage (NCBI taxonomy): Eukaryota > Metazoa > Arthropoda > Arachnida > Araneae > Salticidae > Salticus > Salticus scenicus. Next base: position 172,010,756 of record OZ005653.1, read on the forward strand.
TATACTACTATTCAAATGTTTAATATTTTTTTCTATTATTTTGAGGTATAATTAATTTACATTATATTTGTAGGATAAATTTAACTAAAATGTATGAAGCTACTTTCTTTTGCTTTTCACGTGTGACCTCTAAAACCAACAATAATAATAAATTTTTCTACTATTTATTAAATTAGATATTTTTCCTTTTATTAATGCTATATAATTCAAATATTTATTAAATTTAGATATCAATAATTATTATATTACTATTCAAATATTTATTCTTTTCAGAAATTTATAATTATTTTTATTTATTTTATCATAGCATTAAGATATTTATTACTTTGAGATATTAATACTTTACATTATATTTGCATCTATAAATTTAACTAAAACTAATATAAGTATTAAACTAATTTATATTTTTAGGCACATTGGAAGGTGGTCCACTGTGTCCCGTGCCAGAGTAAAACAGATAATAATAATAAAATAATATACAGACTACAAATATGCTAATAATTTTTAGAAATTTAAAAACAGGAATATCTTGCCTTGCTTTAACAGCTATATAGTATTTATAGTCACTAGTTCAAGCTTTATAAAATTTTAAAATTCTTCAATGTGGAAAAATTACTTTGAGCAGTTCAAAAAAAAAAAAAAAAAAAAACCTGCTCAAAATGGTTACCTTACTATTTCCTATGTGGTTTTTTTGGCTGCATAGATACAACTAGTACCATGCTGCCATACATGAGTATCCATATGAACTAAAAGAGTTGAATATTAATAGATTTAAATAGAGGTGGTCTACTGTGCCCCGTGCTCCCCTACATTTAATAAAGCTTTATAAATCAAAGACTGAATTTTATTATGTATATTTTCTTTACATAATTAAAGGTTGTAAATGGTCAAGTTAGTGATTTTTTTTCTTAATTGGTTAAGTGAAAGATAAAATTTCTTAAAGATAAAATAATTTCTGTAATAATGATACTTTTGCCATCCAAATTCTGGTATTTCATTTTATACTTTTTTTTTCCCCCACATAAAGTTTCAACATATATTTATTTATTTGTTTGTTTGCTTGTCAGTCACATCCCTATATTTTAATATTTGGGTTGAAGGGAAAAAAAAAACCCTAAAATTTTGATTGTATTTTTTTATTGTTCAAAATTAATTGTAAAATTGCTGTTAATTTGAGGTTCAAGTTACAACACTTCCAGATCATTTTTAATTGATATTTCTTGAATATACATTCTAAAATTAAAAATGGTTTGAACTAAGAAGATTTGTTTATATAATTTTGAAACAAATTAAAATAATCATCTAAAATATTTTTGAAGCTATAGTAAAATTTTCGTGTACATGCTATTTACAATAGCAGAGATTAAGTTCATGAGTGAGACGTATGTACACACTTCAAGATAGTCCACGAAGAGTTGAGAAGTTTACAAAACTACACATTTTTTCTCGCTAATATTTCTGAGGAAATTGAATAAATCTTAAAAACTATTAAAAAAGTGAGAGAGAGAGACTAATACTGTTTTTAATGTGTAGTATTTTGTAGACGAAACTTTATAAGGCGATTTCTTTGAATTTTTGGAAAATGCAGATAAAGGCGAACGCATCGTTTTCTATGAACGCTTGCAAACGGGAGGTAAGAGGGAACACTCATCCCTCCCCCAAGTCCTACACACACTATGTTAAAACAAACTGGCACGTTTGGTAAATTTCAAACTTAGTTGGCAAAATTCTTAAACACTTTTCAGTCAAAAACTATAATGTATTTATAGATTCTAATTTTGCGTTTCTTTCCCCCTCCTCTTTTTTTCCTTTATTCTATATTCAATAAAAGAAAGTATTGGATTCGTAAAAATATTCAAGTTCCGGTTTTCGATGAATTTACACGTTTTTAAAGGTCCAGAACACGATTGGAGGATTTTTAGAAAATGTCTGTCTGTGTGTGTGCGTCAAAAATGTTTGGGGACTGTATCTCAGGAACTACAGAGTAGAACTACATGTAAATTTATATGCAGATGTACCTTGACTAAAATTAGCGCCTACGGAATTTTAGTATCAATTTCTCAACAGGTGTCGCTGCTAGGCCGCGATTTCCACAGTTTCATGGAAGGTTGTATCTCAGGAACTGCTGCACGAAATTGCATATAAATTTATATGCGGACGCGCTTTGATCCAGATTAGTGCCTTATCAACTTTTGGTGATCATTACTCAACAGGTGGCGCTTCTATACCGGGATTTCTACAATTTCAGGGAAGGCTATATCTCAGGAACTACTGCACGAATTTGCATATAAATTTATATGCAGATGCATTTTTTCATTAAAATCAAAGAAAAGCTAATATAAAGAAGATTATTATCTTTCAATCTGCTCCTTGACTCCCCCTTCCCCCAGGTATTTACTAAGTGAAAATGGTAACAATTTCATTGATTGAAATTTCTAAAAATGTATTATGAAATAATTCTTTAAATGTATTCTTTGATGTTTATTATTTTTGCGATTTGCAAATTTGCAAAAATGCCCTTTTTGCCTGGGCCCTTTTTTCCGGGTGACCTCTTTATGAGTGCCTTTTTTTCCAAGTGCCTTTTTTTCCAAGTGCCCTTTTTTCCGGGATCCATTTTGCACAATTATTCTCTTTTCTGTCCTTTTCTTCTTCTATTTTCCTTTTTATATTTCAGACAGAACTATTTAATATGAGTTTGAGTTTGAATTGCTTTTTCACGCTCAAGTTCGAGAAAAAAAAACGAGTTTCGTTCAACTCAAGTTCATAATTTAAAAAACGAGCGAAGTTCAACTCAAAACTCAAATTTTTTAGCTACGCTCATGAACGCGTTCGTGCACAACACTGCGCAAGGCAAGCCGCTCGAAAATTGCGTTTGAATCTGTAAAAGGTATGGAAAAATATTTTAAAATTATTTTTCATTTCTATTCACCCAACATAAGCGTATACATTAATTAAATAACATAAATTTTGATCAACAGATAGAAACATTTTATTTGTAATGTATTGATTTACAAACACTTTTCGATTTATACGAAGGTTCCATCATATTTAAAATGAGATCAACTTAAACGAGTGTACGGACTTTTAGGCTACACTATGGCTACACTATGGCTACACTATGGACAATTGGCGATGGTTTGAGACTCACCCCTATGGTTGGTCTGGTGACATGACATCATAACTTTGATCGAATATAAAACTTGAAGAAGACAAAAAAAAAAAAAAAAAAAAAAAATTCAGAAAATATTATAAAAAATAGCGGGTCAGTATTTTCAAATTAATCCCTATAATTAATGAATCCCTAACAGTAACTTTTACTCTTAAGAAAAGAAAAAAAAATATTTCTGATCGGGTAAAAAGTAACCCCGGGTCCCCACTGCCTTCGGCAGCGTAGTCACGTGCGCGCTGCGCGCGCAGAAGTTAAAGGATACACGCGATGTGCTCGCGTATTCCTTCCCTGACCCTTCGTGCCCCTAAACAAAATCATTTCTGATCAGGTAAAAACTCACACTGGGTCCCCACTGCCTTCGGCAGCGCAACCCATGTGGGCTGCGCGCGCACGTGTAAAGGTATACGCGAGATGCGTGCACATATTCCTTCTCAAATCAAGTTTTTATTCTTAAGAAACTAAAATTAAAAAAAATCATTTCTCATCGGTTAAAAAGTCGGACCTGGTCCACACTGCCTTCGGCCGCGCAGTCCCGTGCGCGCTGCGCGCGCACAAGCTAGGAGGAACGCGCGCGGTGCATGCCTATTTCTTCCCCACCCTTTCAGCCACTCCTAATTAACCTACTTATACCAATTTTGAAGGGTCTAACTCAATTACCTGATATGCAAAAGAAAACCTAATCAGGACACCTCAAAACGTGTAAATCTGGGGAAAACTTTCGATAATATAAAAGAACTTTAAAATATCTTTCGAATGATGGATTAAAAATAATTTAATTATAATCAGATATTGAAATATTGAAATTTGAAAATATTACTGCGCCATCTGGTGGTAGAAATTTCTGTAATGTACTGTTCGATTCCAAATCAAAAAAGCTTTCTAATGATGTATTACTTATGAAATTATTTTAATTAGTAGCTGAGATACAAATGAAAACTGACATTTGATTCAGGACACCTCAAAACGTGTAAATCTGGTGAAAACTTTCGATAATATAAAAGAACTTTAAAATATCTTTCGAATGATGCATTAAAGATAATTTAAACATAATTAGAATTTAAAATACGCGTATTAGAATAAAATTTAATTTCCAATTAAAATGTAATTTTTTTTGCAAAATCCATGAAATTTGAACTGCAAGGCTGTCTTGTGATGTTAGGTCTGTATACCAAGTTTAGTGTGCGTGACCTCATTAAATACCAGGTGTTTCTCTTTCCGTTCAAGGCTGTAGACGATCGTCTGCGATATTAAAATTGTTTTGATTTGTTGCCACCATTTTTTTTAGTTTAGTTAATTTTAAAATATCTAATTGTCCGATCGATAAGCCGTTTAAACCATCGGATTGAGAAAAATCGGCCCTTTCATTTGATATCATATTTGTAACGATACGACTGATATTTCTAATTTATTTCCACTTTTTCCTTAAGAATGTCTCTTTTTAAGCAAATAGCCGTGAATTCATCGGCCATTTTTCGGTAGACATGGGTCGACATTTTAATTAATATCTCCGCTAATTAGGGTCGCATCGCTTAGCGAATTATAGCGATGTCGAGATGAAGAAATTCGGCGTCTGTCGACACCGGTTTCGAGGCGCTACGACCATTAGCGCCGGGGCTTTAGCGCTTAGAAGGCATTTCTCACAGACAGACAGACAGATGCGCACAGATTTTATTAATATAACTAGCGAGCTTCGCCCGCTAGCGGGTCAGTATTTTCAAATGAATCACTAAAATTAATGAATCACTAACAGTGACTTTTAGTGTTAAGAAAAGAAAAAAAAAATCATTTCTGATTGGGTAAAAAGTCGGCCCGGGTCCCCATGCGCGTGCGTATTCCTTCCCTGACCCTTCGTCCCCCCCCTCAAAAAAAAAATTCTGATCGGGTAAAAAATAACAACAGTTTGACAGCAGACTTTTATCATATTTAATAGGGATTCCCTAAATTATTTATAAATTCTTATTTTAAATCTTTCTTTTTTTTATAAATGATTGTTATTTTATAACGACTTTCCTTGAGATGCTCTCATCAGCATATTGCTGTTAAATCATGTATTTTAAAATAAATATAGGATTTTGCGTAAAACTAAGTATTTTGCATTGAAATTACCTAAGTCAACCTAACCTTAAATTCATGACCATCATACTCCAAGTTTGGGGGTAAAATGCCAAAAAAAAAGTGTTTAGGTAAATACATTTTTCAAAATTCAATATATTTTTAACTTAAGCTTAAAGGTGTCAATTTTTACAAGAAATCTATGAATCTGTAATAATAAAAGGAAAGGTTTGTCTGTCTGTATGTATGTATGAATGTATGTCTGTCTGTTAGTCTATACTTTCACTCCCTTGAACGCATAAGTACAAAAACTGGTATACCGATGCGCAGGAGCCTTCCCGAGTGGCTCCTGAAAACAGAATTAAAAAAAAAAAAAAATTAATTAGTTGCGGAGATATTAAAATGTCAACCTATATCAATTAAATATTAGTCATTTAAATATTTGTTTGAAATATAATTGTTGCCAAAAAAGTTTTCCTTTTCAATTTTTTTTTTTTTTTTTTTTTTACATTACTTTAACGTGATTAATTAAAAATTATCAAAAATTAGATTTGCTTATGCACACATAAAAATTATATTCTTATGACTTTAAAATTAAAATAATAATAACTAATATACTTTTAGACTAGCAAACCCATGCGACATTTTTGCAGTTTATTTATTTATTTATTCATTTTTTATTTACCTTTAAAATTTGAAACTTATAAGTCTTATACCAATATCACCATCCAATTAAAATTTTAACTCACCAGAGCCAAATTATTATTAGTTTTTGTGGAATGAAATGCTAATGATAGTCTAAGAGCTAGCAACGTTTTCGAGAGAGAATTTTAAGAAAGCTGGTTCTTTAATATATCGTTCCCTATGCTCTCTCGAACAGCGTGAGGGCTATCTGGCTACCAGTAAACGTTGCGTTTATTAGTGCGCATCACACCTTTACAGGTAAAAATATTGATTTTTAAATCATTTTAAGAAGAATGTTTTCTTTTTCACTAACTTCTAAACACTATTAGAAACATGTATTTATTATTGCCAGACATTTTTGTTGTTGACAATAACGTGCCAGATGCCATTTTTTATATAAAAAAATAATAAAGTTCAAACTATTTTAGTATGTCTGTCATTTTAATATTATTTTCTTTATATATAAATAAGTACAAAATTAATTTGCCAGACACTAATTCGGTTGTTTACTCAAACGGCAGACCGATTAATTGCCGTACAGTACCGCGCTATTGTGCCAGTTGTCAGAGAGAGATAACGGCAAAGTAGATAGGCGGAAGAGAAAAAGGAATAGATTACACAATTTAAAGTATCCTAAGTAATTTTTTTTTATTTTTAATTCTTCGATTATGATAATAATAAAACATTATTATTAAAATTCTTATCAAAATAAGTTACTATCTTTATGCATAATATTTTTTTTTCTTTTTTGTTACAATCTTTATTTGTTTGAATTGTTTTAATATTTTTTCTTCAAGATGATGATTTGTCATTAAATTTACATCAGCTTCAGGTTGAAGTATTAACTCTTGTTGTAATTCGTTATTGTACGTGTCACAAACAGAAGCTAATAACAAATAACTTTTTCTTTTGACTATATCGTCTTCAATTACTGACACAATTTTATCAAAAATATTCTTATGAATATCTCTTACACTATGCCAGGTGGTGCGTGCAGTATCAGCAATGATTCTCATGTAATCATTTAAATATCCCAATTCACACAAATGGTGATAAAAAATTGGACGATTTGAGTTTTTAAGATCATTAATTTTTTGTAACAACTCTTGTTTTTGAAATTTTGTAACCCACTCTGTTATTTTGTCATACATCTTGACATCATTGGAGGAATGTAAACTTTGTAGCTTGCCTTTAAACTGTTTTCGATCTTTTCCACAGAAAAAGCAAACTGTTTTATTACTAACAAGGGAAGTGTGAATCAGTAAAATTGCTATCGAAACCAAATCACGCTTAAATTAAAGAGCATGGTCGAAAACATTAGGTACCGTACAAATTTGCTGCAACAACTCCCATGGGGGTGAGATATATGCCCTCTATTACTTTTAGTTATTTCTATAAAAGCCAACAAAACACACAGCGAAGTGTGAACAGACAGTGCAGTGCTAGCGTGCTTGACTTCGGATACGTAGGTCGTGGGCTCGAGTCCCCACAATGGCGTTTTGTATTTTACTTTTTATTTCAGCTGAAATATTTATTTTTGATATTTTTAATTAAATTAAATCATTATTGTAAGAAAAAATATATATATTATATTAAAACAAGTTTTTTTTTTTTTTTTTTTTTTTCAGCGCGGACAATTTAATATTGTATTTTTATTTTTAACCAATTTATTTATTTATTTATTAAATTTAAAGAAATTAATAATTTAACGAGAAATACTTTTATATTATATTTAAGTAAGATTTTGTTAATGATTGATTACATTCAGATAAAATTTCGTTAATGATTGTTTTATATAAATTATTAATTACTATTTTTTAACGACGACATTAATAGCAAGAGTTATTCGTCTGCTCTCAATTGTATTATTTATTCATGCTATTTTTTGCATGAAAAATCCTGAATGATGAACAGCTGTTGCTTAACTATTCGACGTTGCATTTAACTTTTTAACCGACTTCAAAAAAGAAGGAAGGTTCTCAATTCAAACAGTATGTTTTTTTTATGTTTGTTAGCTCATAACTTCTGAACGGATGCTCCGATTTTGATACTTTTTGTTTTGTTGAAAAGGTCTTGGTCTGAAATAGGTCCCATTGTAAAATCTTTACGATCTAAAGAAAATACAGGGTGCACAAAAAATCAGTCCCAACTCTTTTAACTGCTAAACGGCTGCAGCTATAGTGATAAAAATGGTATGTAAGTATAGCAAAGTGGTCATGCAGTACAAGATTAATTCGCTTGCAGCGCCACCTGGTAGAAAATAGCGGATTTAGTGTTCCTATCTCGAAAACGATTCTAAAGAAAATGTGAATTACAAAGCTAAAGAGTATCACCGATTTAGTACAAAAAGATAGTTTAGACATTCATGCTAACGTTCCTATCTCGGAAACGGTTCAAGACAGGGGGAAAAAGCGAATTATAAAATTGCAGAACATCATCGATTTAGTACGACAATATAGTTTTGACATTAATGCTAAAAATACAAGGGTAAAAAAATACATTTTTAGTTGTTTGAATGGTAGTTCCTTTTTGGAGTCGGTTCTATTTTTTCACAAAAAGATTTTATATTTCAAATATTTCATTAAACAACTGTCAAGTTTCGTGGTGTCGGAAGAACTGACAATAATATTGAAGACAATGACAAATTTTCTCAAAATGATTTTACTAATTTATAATTAATTTACATCTAAAAAAATTCAAAATCTGGGTAAATATGAATTTTACAAATCAAGTAATCTCGACGAAAAGTCAAATATTTGACAAAATGTTCGTGATGAGCATTAATTGACGGTAAACAAAATTGAAACTCGAATAATTGTGATCAATCTTTTTTATAATTTCTTGTTCTAATTGTAAAAAATACTTATGGTTCCATGATTCTTCTACTTTTAATCATAACTGTTATAAATTAGAAACTATATTCGTAGCTTTAAACTTGGTTTTCTTTTTTATAAATAAAAAAATAAAAAATTGCATGTCTTAAATTCATTCTCAATACTTTATTAATTGGAATATTGAAAAAAAAAAAATCTTCTTAATGTAATAAATATTTTCTCTTAAATTAATAATTTAATTTAATTAAAAACGTAAAGAAAAAAATGAAAAAATTAAAATGCCAAACGCCCTTGCGGGGACTCGATCCCACGACCTACGTATCCGAAGCCAGGTACGCTAGCACTGCACTGCGTGTTTTGTTGGCTTTTATAGAAAAACTAAAACTAATAGAGGGCATATCTGACCCCCATGGGAGTTGTTGCAGCAAATTTGTACGTTACCCAATGTTTTCGACTATGCTCTTTAATTTAAGCTTGGTTTGGTTTCAATAGCTATTTTACTGATTCATACTTCCCTTGTAAGACTTGTGTCTGTTGATTCATAATCCACGGTTGGCGGGATTTCAGGGCAAGAGTTAATTTCTCCGATGTTTGTATCAGAATTATTGCTAGATATATTAAGATACTTAGCCATTAAGGCTGTAAAATAACTATAACATTTTCTGTGGTATCCGTCAGAAGTATTTATTTCCACCGGTAACTTTATATTATTATATTTCAAGTTAAATTTAACACGTAAACTCAAAACTTCTTTACATTTTTTCAGTTTATCTTCCTCAAAAGTTATTATTCTTTCATTTTTTCCCATTACAAAACACACATTTAATTTTACTAGCCATTATTCTATTAAAATTTTATCGTAAGCATTAAAAACAACAACAAATACTTTACATTTTCGATACACACAATATAAAAATGGCACATATTCTAATTATAAATGGAGAACTCTCGTTCCCAAAGTATTTCAGTTTGAAGCGCGTGCGACAAAAAAAAAAAAAAAAAAAAAAAAAAAAAAGAGAGAAATTCATAACCATGGAGGATACACCGCTAACATGAGCCGCCGCAATATACGCAAGTGAAGTTTGACGTCACTGACCATCCATGGATGCAAGAAAAAAATTTTCTGTGTTAATCGCCCATTGGACTTTTTGTAAAAAATTATTAAAAATCGAGGAAAATTATTTTCCGATTTTAATCCCCATATTTGGGTATATATGTATGTATTAGTTATCGTATGCATGTGCTAGATTGAGTTATTTTGTTGTCAAATTGACAAAATTTTTATTTTAAATTTCAATGGCGTTTTTGTATTTTGCGATCAAAAACGTAATGCGAAAATAAATATGCCATATGTATATTTTCATAATATGTATTGTACAAAATATTGTTTCATATTATTCATTACTCTCTTAATCCGCGTTTGTAATGATCAATAGATGGCGCTCTCTGAACTGCAGTTGTTAGTAAATATAATAGCCACGTGGATTCATAATTGTTCTTTCTCCGCCATTACATCATGGAAAATCGATTGCATAATATGATGATATGCAATGGTGCGATAATTTCACCTTAGCCCACCAGAGGGCGAGCATTTCATTACAATCGCGGATATAAGTTGTTAAAATAACTAGGAATTTTGAAAAGAATTAAATTATTTTCCCCTGATAATTTGGCGATATTTTTTTTTCTGCCAAGGATGACCGATATCAAATCTATTCCGCTGCAACATATTAGTATCTTATATCAGATACTTTATTTAGACCTTTGAAAACAAATTTGACTTCAAATTATGATAGAATATTTATCATTTTCCTTTTAATTAGTATATTAGTTGGATATTTATTGTGTAAATATCATCCTTTGAAATGAAATGTTTATGTTTTCAATCGAATATGGAAGTTTGGCACTTTTTTTTTCTAGAGTTTAAAAATTTAAAATTCAAATTTTATCAATTTTACAGCAAAAACTACCTTATCTAACGCATGCACACGATAACTAATACAGATCTATACCTAAATATGGGGATTGTAATCGGGAAATAATTTCCCTCGATTTTTAATATTTTTTTACAAAAAATCCAATGGGCGATTAACATAGGAAATATTTTTCTTGCATACAGGAACTGCCAGTGACGTCATCACTTCGCTTGCGCATTATTGCTATCTTTCTCACACAGACAGCTATCAAATACTAATAGCTAAACTCTTCTACATACATACTCGTTTTACAGCAATTAATCGGTCTGCCGTTTGAGTAAACAACCGAATTAATGTCTGGCAAATTAATTTTGTACTTATTTATATATAAAGAAAATAATATTAAAATGACAGACATACTAAAATGGTTTGAAATTTATTATTTTTTTATATAAAAAATGGCATCTGGCACGTTATTGTCAACAACAAAAATGTCTGGCAATAATAAATACATGTTTCTAATAGTGTTTAGAAGCTAGTGAAAAAAAAAAACATTCTTCTTAAAATGATTTAAAAATCAATATTTTTACCTGTAAAGGTGTGATGCGCACTAATAAATGCAACGTTTACTGGCCGCCAGATAGCCCGCACGCTGTTCAAGAGAGCATCGGTAAAGATATATTAAAAAACCAGCTTTCTTAAAATTCTTGTGTTTTCGACGTTGCTAGCTCTTGTACTATGATACTTAAACTAAATAATTCAAAAAAAAAAAAATTCAAAATAAAATTCATGTTTGATGACTTAGCTTTCATATTTCCCCTGGCAAGAAAGCTTTAATAAAGGACCACTATGGCGACTTTTAAATTTTTGCCGATATGATGGCGAGATCCCTCTTATTTTATTAAAAAAGAAAAATTCGCCAGAGAGAGCTATAATAAAGTTACCATGATGACGTTTAGAGATTTATTATTATTATTGTTATTATTTCTATAAACCAACCGCTATTAACTAACCATGAATTAGTTACAATGGAAAATATATATAATAATAAAAAAATTAGTTGTCACATTAGAAGTAGAGCTCATAATATATTGCTTTTATTGTAATTGGCGTAAAAATTTTGTAATTTATGGTCGAGTGGATAAATCAAATAAAATATGAGCAAGCAAGCTGTTGTAAGTTCTAAAACGGGGATAAAGCACCGCAGGCGCCACAGAGGGGGATTTTGGTAAAGTCAGAATTATCAGAGACCATAACACGGTGAGTGAACAGGCTCTTTCAGATATTGAAACGGGAAGAGGGCGCCGCAGTCACTACTGAACAGAAATTTACTACGGTTAGATTCTTCAAAAAAGCTATTTGCACTATATGTCAATAAGATGTTGTAGGACCTGAAACGGGAAAAAGGCAGCGCTGGCGCTACCGAGCGGGAGTTTCGTAAAGTCGAATTTTTCAAGGATAGGGAACCAGCTGGTCGCTGAAGGCGGTCAGTAATAAATAAAAACTAACAAGTAATTTTACAGAAATATCAAACAAAACCGATGGCCTATTTCACCAATTAATCCAATAATGTATGTGTGCGTAGTTTTTTTTTTTTAAATGTGCGCATTTGTGAGGTAAAACATAGCTCTTGAATCAAATGAAATTTTTATTTAAATTATATTTTTCTCTCTTTCTCTTTTAGTAAAAAACAAGAAACAATTGAAAAATTAACTTTATTTTTATTCTTATTTTTTAATTTTATTTTATTTTACATATTCATAACAAAGATGTGAGATATGTTAAAATTCCATTGTAAAACTGATATGTAAAACATTGATTAAAATTTAAAACATTAGACAAAATAATACAAAACAGAAGATTTACTACATAATCAGGCAAAATTTACTATAAAAGATCCTTAGTGCTTTTTTTTTTATATATATATACTGGATATCTGGGTGAACAATAAAACTTGTAGAAAACAGTCATGGCATCAGGAAAGGAAATTCTTGAGGTCAGAATGTGCCATTCATTATCTAGCTAAATAACGGCTATTAATCTTGCTTCTCTAAGATGTTTAAGAGATTTCTTAAAAGGTTTTTCGTAATGTTTGAGTAAATTTAATTAAATATTAGAATTTTCTTACTTTGAATTAAATATGCATGCTTAAAGGTAAAACTTTAAAAATGAAATGAAATATATTTATTTATTTTACGTAGATGAGAAAATCAGAATTGCTGTGTGTGCTGCTCTGGTAGAATTATGATTATGTAACTGAATTTTAAAGTATATATTTTATTATTTTACCAAAATATGGTTCTTTTGAGATTAAAAATACATTAATTTTTCATGCTCCATATTTTAATTACAAAAATAAATAAATAAACATGAGTTATATTGAAAGCTACAATATATATATATCGGTACAAGTCAGTTCGACGCCAACGTTTCGACGCCAACGTTCCGACGCCAACGTTTCGACGCGGGGTCAGTTCGAAGCCATACTTTTTTTTTCGTATTTTTATTTATTTTTAGAATAAGTTTGCATCATCATTCAAATAAATGCGATATGCCTGATATAATATATATATTTTATATGTTATATAATGAAGCGTGATTCAAATACCGATGCTGGTTTTGCTCACTATGCACGTATGATTCCTGCGTTAAGTTTTGTGCCTATCGAAGAATTTGAAAATGCTTTAGAAGTTTTGACTGAGAATTTACCTAATCAGTTAACCCCAATTTTTGATTACTTTGAAGATTATATTCAGAGAAATAATCGTCGCCGTCGTCCTACTTTTAAACTAGAAATGTGGTCATGTTATGCTAGAACCTTAAATAACGAAGGACGCACCAATAATTTCGCGGAAGCAGCGCACAGGCGTCTGCAGGCCGATTTTGGTGTTTCACACCCCACATTATGGAAATTCATAGATGGTCTCAGACGTGTTCAAAAAACAATTAATCAATGTTATGAACAATTTGTAAGTGGAGATGAACTGCCGCAAAAGCGGAATAAGTATCTGCGGGTTGATATGAGAAATAAAGTAATAGTTGAAGATTTTGAAAATCGAGAAATAATTGAATACCTGAAAGGTGTGGCGCATAATTTTGCAATGGATTAGTATAATAACAGTTCTGTGTTGTAATCTTATTTATGTGTAAACTTATTTAACTGTAATCTTATGTATGTGTAATCTTATTTATCTGTAATTATATTTGTCTGCAATATAACTTCTTTGTAACCACATGTTTATTTACCATTTCTGTATTTTGCCTTTTTGATGCTGTTTTGCGAAATAATAATAATAATAAAAAAAAACCTCTCTCATGTCCCGGGGTTTTGAAGTTGGCGTGGGGGCTTCTCATTAATCTGGGACACACACAAAAAAATATCTAGAAAACTTTTACACACATACACATATATTTATTGTATGCATGCAAACAATCGCTAATTCAATAAATAAAAATCGGTCAAATTACTTATTTATTTGAATCAAGCTTCATATGTATAATATATAAAATATATATATCAGGCATATTGCATATTTATTCTAAAAATAAATAAAAATACGAAAAAAAAAAATGTGGCGTCGAACTGACCCCGCGTCGAAACGTACGGCGTCGAACTGCCCCCGCGTCGAAACGTTGGCGTCGAACCGTTGGCGTCGAACCGTCGGCGTCGAAACGAACTGCTTCGTATATATATATATATATACAGTCGGTAACAAAAGTATTTGAACACTAGCAAAAATTCCTATTAAAAAAAGATAGAGTTAATACAGATTTGTTAAATAAATCCTTGTCGAATCATGTTCTTATACTGACTAAGAACATGATTCGACAAGGATTTATTTAATAAAATAGTATTAACTCTTTTTTTTTTTTTTTTTTTTTTTTGCCCAGGAATTTTGGCTAGTGTTCGGATACTTTTGTTACCGACTGTACATTGTTTTGACATACATTTTCTCAGTTAGTTTTTTTTACAGTTTGAATATATATATATATATATATATATATTACATTTAAATTTGAAAGCTGTGTAGCTAAAACGTTATTAGTTAACTTCATAATATGTGTTAGGAAAAACTTTACGTTAACACTTTCAAACCATAACCTTTAAAATGATCCAACTAAAAATGAAATAGTTCAATCATATTTATAATCATACATAATATTTTTGCTATATATTTTATCCCATAATAATATTAATAATAATAATAATAATAATAATAATAATAATAATAAAATGGGGGAAAGGATCCAGGCATTTTTTAAAATATATTATGCAAATCGTAAAACTAAATGAATATATATATATATATATATATATATATAAACGAGTAAACTTAGGTTACAGTAAATCTTGTCCTTAACGAGTGAATCATCATGTTGATTCAGAAAAACAAAACATTCCTAACACGATTAAAATCGATAAATGTGAAGATAATACCATCATGAAAAGCCGATTTAATCACAATTCTTTTTAGTCGATTTAGGGCAAGACGACATTCGCAAATGTTTATAAACATTTATGTAACACATATCAGTTTTTAAAGTATGCCACTGAAGATTTTCTGAAAGCATTTGTTTTTAAGTGTATGATTTTCTAAAATTAGTGAAATCACATCCAGATACCTCTTAATATAAAAGCATGAAAGACAACATAAATTTTCTCAGCGGCAACGCGTTGCTGCTTTGTTTGCAGCACACATGCCTGCTTAATTCGCCTGACGAAGGGACGTTCCTCTTTCGACCCGAAGCAATTGTTGAGAGTTCTTGCAATTTATGGTGTTTATTCAAAGTTTTGTACTTTCTACTTTTAAAAAACAGTTCAGTGGTGCTTTTTTATAAATTTTACAGGTCTTTATATTTGAATCCCAGTCCATCGCCAAATGCGTAGCTCTAGTGCGACGTTAAATGCACTCATTCATTCATCCTTTTCTGACAATTTTGTCCAAAACTGGCACCTCCCCTAAGTGGTGGATCAAAATTATTATGGAATGTCTCCGGACTATCCTTAGGTGTGTATTTCAAACCATTGCTAATTACCCATAGCGCAGTACTAGTGCAAAGTTAAACTCAACGACAATTCAAAAATGACTCCACGTCCTTCCTAAACCACTTAAATAATCGTATTCGAACATACTATGAAAGTCATTTATACATTAACTACATTCGCCAATTACTGAATAAATTAAAATTCAGTAGTTGACAAATTTAGTCATTTACCAGTACTAATGATTGGTGATTGAACCCAAATCATTAGCCGTCCCTTAACTGCAATAAAATTACAAAGTTTAGTAGTTAGACACATTTATTTATTAAAAAAATTTACACAGTTACCTTACATAATGTCCTTATTTCTTTTTTGCACAATACGTATTTCAAGTGCGTCCGCACTCATCTTCAGGTGCTAAGTGACCTCTTCATCTTCATCTGTCTCTATTGTTGATCGTCGTCGGCTCGTTAGTTCTCCTCGCTTCGCTTCAGTTAAATTTAGTATTGGCTGCAATTCTTTCCGTATTATTGCGTGTTCTCTTTCGTTAATTGCGTAGGGGTTAGTCAGAATTTCGAGGGCCTCGCGTTTTAGGGCATAACTGTGATTATTATATGGAGCAAGATTTTTAGTAGTAATTGAGTTAATGTTGATAGGGTTATTATGACGGACAGAGGAGAGCGCGGTAGATAGTTTATGATGTTTTAAATCTGATTTATGTTCTTTTTCACGTTCGTAAATTTTCCTTTTTGTAACACCAATATAACAGGCGCTTTTTTCGTTAATATAATTAAAGTCGATTTTGTAAATACCGGGTGTGGAATTATTGTCTATTTTATCTTTTTCGTTCCTAATATGTTGGAAGATATTTCTATTGGGTTCTATGGGGATGTTTATATTAAGTTTTTTTGCTTCATTTTTTATTTTTATACTTGCGCCGTTGCAAAAGGGGATAGTAAGTTTAGGTTTTAATTTTTGCGCGTTATTAATTTTATTGAGATCTTTAATACGTTTTTTATAAAGTTTATTGATAAGATTTTTTGGGTAATTTGCGTTATGTGCGATATTTTTAATATATTTTAGTTCATCATTAAGGAGGGTTTTACTGGAGCAAATAAGGATTGCGCGATTAAAAATATCGCACATGACGCAAATTACCCAAAAATTCTTATCAATAAACTTTATTGTGCAAAAAAGAAATAAGGGCATTATGTAAGGTAACTGTGTAAAAAAAAATTTTAATGAATTTATCGTCCTTCAAGTAAAATTAAGTGATTAACACATTTATTTATTTAACACAAATATAAATTAACTACATACGTCAATAAATAACATTTGAAATCGAATTTATCTTGATGTTCTAAAACATATTAAAACTCTTTGAATAACAATGATCGGCATTAAAACTATACCCAACACCATTTTGTTAAATTCTCATGTAAATTGACCTACTGAATCCAAATATAACACCCATTTCGCCCCACGTAGGATCGACGATAATGAGGAATTGGTGCTTGATTCCATGAAAACCTGTATGTATGTCAATTTGTGTCCAGTTTGCAATACTCCTTCTTGGTGCGTCACTTTTTTTGTTATAGAGTATATATGTGTATGTATATTTGTTTTTAAGTGTTAAATTAATTATTTTTCATTCTCCAAATCAAATTCATGGCAATAAAATTAACAAACAGTGATAAAAATTGGGGGAGGGGGTGATGTCTCGAGAAAATGTTGGGTGAGTAAAATGGTAGTCATACAACCAAAATGGTAGTCATTTTCGGATTCAGGAGGTCAATTTACATAAGAATCAGCAAGAGTGGTGTCAGGGGTCGATTTTATTTTTCATCGCAGTGTAATTTGATAATACTCACAGCAATTTGTTTTAAGTTTCAAGAAAGTGTGAAAAAATTTTTAATTGTTCCATGTTAACTTTGTAATTGTTCCATCAATTGCTGTTAGAATAAAAAAAAATACCATTTTGATGTTAGTTATGTATTTCTGCGATAAGATTAAGAACTTCCCTTTATTATTTCTGGATTTATAAATGTATGTGAATTAGTAGTCAGCTACTGGCCTGTGATCAGTTACATCAGAACATTCTATACTGCGGAAAACTGTAAAGCTAAAAAAAAATTGCATTAGACTTTTCTCTGCGTATAATTTCTATTATGAATTACGGTTTACAATAAAAATATTCTTTTCGTAATGTATTTCTTATTTTTTAGAAACACGTTTGAATGTAAATTTTTAAAAGTATTAATCCTAAATTTCAATGAAAACCAGTTTTGCAGTTATATATATATATATATATATATATATATATATGTGTGTGTGTGTGTGGGAAGTTCCTTGCACAGCCAACAAATGGCGCTGCCTCTGATGCTTATCTTTGAACGAGAGGACAAACGGAAGAGAGTTGAGATCTGGCTGCAGTGGGGATCGGTTAAGAGCGTCAACGCAAAGGCTGATGTGGTCATTTAGTCCTAATTTGAGCACAGAATGCTCATAATAGTTGTGTAGAGCCATGGAGGGCTCAATGCAGTAATCTCACATTTTTGATAAAGTGCGCGAAGGTACTTTTGTGAATTCTAAGTGTGAGCAAGTGCTTAAATGTTGCTTTGTTACGGTTATACTGATGAAGAAAGCTTGTTATGTGCTAAGCCTCGAAACCAGCAGTTGGTTAATGATAGGAAGTCTGCTATTATATATTAATCCTTATATTTAATCTGTTTTGTGTATGTTACGTAATAAATGCCTTCGTTATCTAAGTCGCATCTCATCATTGCCCCACCTCTAGACACCCAGCCAAGATTCTACAAGTGGGGACTCTGCCGCGATATTATGGATACACCAACAAGTTATAAAAGGTAACTTTTATATATTTATCATTCTGTTTGATAGTAGACAGTGGTGATTGATGAATATATTGAGCAAAAAGAGTTTGAGTAACTATTTTGAATTAGAAATTAATGGTGAAATATTTTTTTGAGAACAGTTTTGGTTTCACTGTGTGATGAAATAAAATAAATACATTACTTGAGAAGAATGAATAAAAATAGGAATTATGATTGAAAAAATATTCTGAATAATCATTTAGTATTTTGCTTATTACTGTTTGCAATAATATTTTAACAATATTATAACAATATTATTTTAAAACGAAAGTGATAACAGTTATTAAAGAAAGAATAATGATAATGG
This sequence comes from Salticus scenicus, assembly GCA_963930645.1. Lineage (NCBI taxonomy): Eukaryota > Metazoa > Arthropoda > Arachnida > Araneae > Salticidae > Salticus > Salticus scenicus. The sequence continues at coordinate 172,029,596 of OZ005653.1, forward strand.
TTATATTATATGAAATATGTGTATATAGTAATGATTAAGAAATATATAAGATGTTCAAAATATTCTGTTGTATAATACAAATTGTTCTGCATGTGGTTATTTAAAAATCATGATAATTTTGGTTTGAGAACAAAAACCACAGAAGCACTTTTAAGAAAAATGTTCTCATATTGTTTTGTTTCTATTTAAGTATGATATTAATTTCGTAGAAATATTGAAATATTTTCTGGTATAAGTAATTATTTAGAGTTATAATGGCCCAAAACGTGTTACAAGGTATTAGAAAAGCCGATTTAAGAACAATTGCTGAAGAATTAGGCCTAACTGTTCCGGCGGAAGCTAAGGTAGTTGAAATCAAAACTTTGATTGAGAGTTCTGATATTTATAAAAATGATTTAGAATTTGTTAGAGGTGTTATTAAAATGTTAGTAGAAGAGCAAAAGTTGAAATCTGTAGAAGAACAAACCAAAATTGAGATAGAAAGAATTAAATTATCCCAGTTAGAAAAAGAAATAGAGTTACAGAATTTAAAGTTACAGGCTGCAGCAAATAATTCTAGTAATAATGTTGAGCAATCAAATTCAGAAACTAGTTCACAATCATTAGAGAATTTAATTAGAAGTATTCGAACATTAACCATTTCAGTACCTGAGAAACCGGAAGCTTTGCACTTATTTTTTCAATCCCTTGAAAAAGCACTCGTTTCTAAAAATGTACCGTCTAAATTCAAATCGGAAATATTGATTAATTTATTGGGAGATAAATGTAATCAGGTTCTTGCGTACGTAACCACCGAAGAAATTAACGATTATGAAAAAGTTAAGGAATTAATTTTAAGACAATTTCAACCAACGCCGCGTGAATGTTTAAGTAATTTTAAAAATGCGTTGCGTAATCCGTCAGAATCTCATGTCCAGTTCGCTTCCCGTCTAAGCGCTTCTTTTGATTACTATTGTAGATTGAGAGGGGTTAACGACGTTAAGCAATTGTGTGATCTTATAGTTTCTGATAAATTATATGAAACGTTGGATTCTAGAACTAGGGAACATATTAGTGTTCGAGAAGGTCAAAATTGGTTTAAACCTAACGAATTAGGTCGGGGGTGTGATTTATTCTACTCTTCTAGAGGTAAATCGTTAATTGAAACTAATAATAATGCGCGAAACGAAAGTTCAGAGAATAAGCGGTTAGTAAACAAAACTCCTTTTAGAAAGACACATTATAATAATAAAGATCCCATAGTACGTAATTCGGTATCTAATCAAGCTCACGAAAAGCATGAAAGAATGTGTTACATTTGTGGTGCAAAAGGGAAAACATTTCATTTCGCTAGAGTCTGCCCTAAATGTATTCCAGAGAAAAAAGAATTACGTGAAAATCTTCCAACGAATTCAGTAGTTCAATCCGAAACAAGTCCGATTAACCTAATTGTTAATGAGCTCGAATATGTTGATATTTTAGTGGATGATATTCCACTTAAAGGGTTAAAAGATTCAGGTTCTTCGATTCTAATTGTAAATAAAAATTGCATTCCACAGACTAAAAATGTTATTTCTTCAACCACTCTAGTTAGCTGTTTTAATGAAAAGAAAGATGCAAATCTGACTGAATTTAAAATATCTTTACCTAATCATGATTCAATAAATGTAATCAGGGCTTTTTGCAACAATTTGTCATGTGACGTAATTCTCCCTGGTAATATCTTTCATATTTTGAAACAACAAAATAAAGAGGAAACACATGTTTCGAATTCCACCGACATAGGGGAGAAAATTTTTCTGAGTTCGGGGGAAAGCGATTTCGATGGGGAAAGTGAGTGTACTTTTTCTTTATTTGATCGAAGGGAAAATGAAATAGATTCTTTTTTTTCAAATATGTGCAATTTTTCAGAAGAAGCAAAATTCGATGTCACTCACATTTTTAGATAAGTCGTTAAAAGAGAGATTAAGCGAGTTAATAAAAAGTTATAAGCCAGTTAAAACAAAAAGTACTGATTTAAAAATGTCCATTATTTTATCTGATGATACACCAGTATGTTTACGCTCTCGCAGATTATCATTTGTAGAGAAATCAGAGGTGGATAGACAAATTGACCAGTGGTTAAAAGATGGTATAATTAGAGAAAGTACGTCAAATTATGCTTCGCCAATAGTGGTGTGTAGGAAAAAAGATGGAGGAATAAGGTTATGCTGTGATTACCGTGATTTAAATAAGAAAATTATTAAAGATAAATACCCGTTGCTAAATATTGAGGATTTATTTGATAGATTAGGGGAGGGTAAAGTTTTTTCGACACTAGATTTAACTCTTTAAAGACGGATACGGCCCATAACGGCTTTCGTAGCAAAGGACGGAGTGGGCCGTTTTCGGCCGCAAGGAGAGAATTCAGGGGTGACAGGTATATAGGGAAAAGTTTGTGCTTGGGTGAAATACTCATCGTATCCACCATAGAAAAGAACTCTTTTAATCCTTTTGTATGCACATTGTTGAGACAGGAGGGCGGATTAGAGATGTCAGACGATGACAAGTGATGGAGGGAAGGGGCAAGGGGGGTTAAGGGACATTCAGGATTCTACAGTTCATTTTTCTTTATTTCTTTGTTTTCTGCAACAATGATTCGTTTATGAAAAACAATTATTTGCACACACACACATGCATGCATATTTGTATATATTTATACTAATAATTAATTCTACATTTTATCATAAAAGATCATATTCAAGAAATATATCGAAATATCAAAGTTTTTAAGGGAATATTATATATAATAGTGACAATTATCTTCTACTGAATGGAAGGGCTCGTTGAACTATTTCCTTATATCCAATAACATGATATACACTTAAAAATTCACATGCTTCTACTTTTTTTTTTTTTTTAATTAGATATGTAATCTGTTAGTCTCTGAAAGTTTATTATTAAAAAATTGAATAGCATTGCAACCATTTTAATTTTTACAGTTAATCAGCTAGAATTGATACAATTTCAGAGAATTTCAATTTAAGAAGTGGGATATTATATTATACAGTATATAATATTGTATATAGGATTAATGTAGCACTCCGTGGGAGGTCAGTGTTTCTAATTTTTTTGGAAAAGAATTTCATATTTTAAGTAAAGAATAAATATATATATATTTTTTAATATGCAAAATACTGGCACTTTTGGGAAGAAATATTATTATTAAATTGTACATTTGGGGTACTTAAAATTATAATTAAGACGTAGAATTGCTGTTCAAAATTTTATTTTATTTTATTTATTTATTTATTTTTTCTTTAAATAACGTATGCTTTTTAATATTTTTTATTACAAAATTGATAAATTTCTGGAAATAAGTACAGAAATATCCGTTTGCCATATAGCGATTAAATCAAAAGAAAAAATAATAGACTTAAAAAATTAAATAACTTGAATTACATTTTCCCAATTATTGGTGAACTTAAAATGGATCCTTCAGGAAAAGTATCGAATATAAAATGAAAAAAAAAAATTAATTGATTTTTTGATATATATATAAATGTTTTTACAGAATCTTTTACAAAAATTATTTTATTTTAAACATCTCAAAAATCGGTCAAGAAAATACACTAATTGAAATAATCAACTGAAAAATTTGAGGATTTGAGAGTAAGCCCAAAGAATCTACCGGTCGCTGGCAAACAACTAAAATTTTTAATATTCAGGTCTTCTTGAAACGGTTCTATAGAAGTATATATTTACTCAATAGCATAAGAAAAGCTAATGAGAGCTGTATAAAGACACATTTTTCTTTATCATTTTATTTGAGTATATGGAAAAAAAACTATCTAGACTCTCTTCCACATAATTTTTTAATTGTTATTCTTCTAATTATTTCAAGAATTATACTAGAGATTTTTGATGAAACAATTTAAGAGATTCCTAGATGGGGAATAACATATATGTTCACTTTTTGGAAGATATATTCATGTGTACACTGCTTTCGAAATACCACGAAAACATTTATGCAGTAAAATTTAGAATTCTAAGAAAGTTGATTAATGTTTTTCACTTAACATTTGAGCCATAAAAAAAGTTTGAAGAAAAGACTGTCAAAGTGAAATTTATTTTAATTTTGATGATGCGACTAACGAAGAAAGTTATTAGTACAAGGGAATCAATTACACTCAAAATGTAACTCATTGGATAAAAAAAAAAAAAAAAAAAAAAAAAAAAAACACCAATTTACAAATTTTTCATTCAATAATAGTTGTCAAAAACCTTCAATCACTTGTGTCTAAAATATCGGAACATTTTACAAAATGATCTGTAAAAATTATAAATGTTTCAACAAAATTTTGACTACGTAATTCATTTATATTCTATGTTTCAGTTATTTCACAATATATATTTTATTTTCTTTAAAATTATTTCATCCAATTTTCTAAAACCCAATTTTATAAAGATTGAATCTATATATATTTTTTAATTTATTATTTTCTACCGATTTTATCTCTTAAATAGTAATTATTTATTTATTTATTTATTAATTTATAAATTTATTAATTAATTAATTTATTTATTTTTATTTATTTATTTATTTATTTATTTTTTTTTTTTTCCAAATAAAACATTTAAAAAATATTTCTCGATAACTCGTAAAAAGCACTCTTATTTTTTATATTCTGAAAAATACTTGTGCTAACGAAAAAATGAAAAATCATTTTATATTCAAATTTGCAAATTACTTTCATTGCTTTTAAATTACATGTATCAACGTTTAAATATTCTCTAAAATTTTCTTATAAAAAAAAAATAATTATTTTTTATCTAAAGATTATCTAGATATTTCTGAATCTAAAGGTTTATTTTATTTTATTTTATTATTACTATTTTTTTTTTTTTTAAACTGTAAATTTGTAATCACAACCTACAATGCAATACAATATTTCCGTTACCTACAGTAGTTGAGTAATGGAAGAAAAATTATAAAAAGATCATTGTTTTATGAAACGAAATTTTATGAAAGAGCAGCTTTTATGAATTTGACTGTTATAAGAAAGTTCATGAAATTTATTGGTATTAATTTTATAAATTTGAATTATGTGAAAGGATCCATTTTATGGATTTGAGTATTGCATTTCAATACCATTTAAGAGAGATAGTAGTTTAAAACGCAAGATTAATAAGGTAAGATAATAAAGTTCAAGCTAGTTTGGAAATAATCTAAAATAGGTTTCGGAACTATTTTAGGGACTACTGGATACCATTAAAATATACCATCATATAATTTTTTATTACTTATACAATGTTTATAGCGTAAAAAACATAAATTTTTTAAATCGAATAACATTTCCATTGCGTAAGGGAGTCCTGGTTTCAATAAACTACCCTAAAATTAATATTTAAAATTTTGTTCTAAATAAAATTAAATTTTGGATAAAATACCCTCCCCCGTGTATTGCGGATTTCATATTTTATCCAAAATTTGTAAACTGCAAAACATCGATGGCCTTTTTTGCAGTTTTAAATAAGTAATTTTCTTGCTCCAGTAAAACTGTTTTTTTACAAAATTTAATTTTGTGCCAAAGGCATCCTATAATCATGCAAATGATTTGTAGTTTTTTGAAAAGCTTGACAAAAATTTCAGAAAATCATGATAGTTGATACGTAAATTTATTCCTTATGTTTACGAAATTGGTATTCAATTAATAATTAAAATTGAGTAATTTTCATTCACTTTCATTTAATGTAATTATTCTATATAATTAAAAATAATTCTTTTATTAATAGTTATACATATACATAAAACGTTAAAAAAAAATAGAATAAAAATAAAAAATAAGTTATGAAGTTTTGCTCCTTAGCAACGATTATTATATTAATTTCTTAAAATTTCCATCGCAAATATTATTATTATTTTTCAGTTGCTGCCAAGGAGGGGGGGGGGACTGTTTTTATTGTCTAATTTGTTTGAAAGAAACAGGTCTCATTTCCTAAAAGAATTTTATAATTAAACTAATTTTAATAATTTATATAAATATGTGTACCGTAATAGTATATCGAAATAATCAAAGTTTCTTAACAATTTATCTAAATAATATGGCATAGAAGTTTCATTTGAAAATTTAAAGCACGAAACGAGGGGAGAACCAAATACTTAATTTAGGAATGCTAACAAAATTTAAACCGAAATAACGAAAAGAATAAACCATTGAATATATATATATATATAATCGTTATAAAGAAGTGCGCATGAAGATTTATACCCCCCCCAATCCACCCCCCAAAAAACATGCTAACTTATTTATTCATTTTTTATATTTTTTCTTTCCGTGCCTTTCAAATATTTTCAATATGCAAATCACAAATTAGAATAATTTTAAGAGATTGTCCGTTAAAACTAGTGATTACGCAATTGTTATATATTTTATTTTTATTATTTTCTATTTATTATTATTTTCTATTTTGATGTCAAATAAAGAAATAAATAAATAACAGTTATACTAGACAATTATAAAAATATTATTATTAATACATGTTAGAAAATCAATGTTTCTCTAGCATAACATCTCATTGTTTTATAGACAAGAAATGGATTAATAATAATAATAATAAAAATTCTTGCTTGATAAACACAAATGTTAAATTAAATATGTTATTTAAAATTTGAGTGTTTCCTATATAAAAAGGATCATTGATTAAAAATTATCTCGAAAATTTTCAATCAACAAGACTTAATTTAATAATTACTTTTTCTTTCAAAATAAAAATTTCTTCTAGTCTGTTATTATCTGATATCTTTTCCAAATTGGCATTTGCTACGCTTTACAGTTACATAGAAAATCCCCCTCCTCCCGTTCCCCATGCCTCTTGTAATCCGGCTCTATTGTCTAGTAAAAATGTAGGAGAGCATTTTGACAGGTGCTACCCCACCTTCTTTTAGAAACTTCGTGGTGACAGAGATAACGAAAACTGGACGAGTCCAATTTCATTTTTACAATGCAAAATTCTCCCGTCTTTAAAGGTTAGAAAATCTAGCTTGGTCCCGTCTCTAAAGGGTTAAAGAATGCGTTTTTACAAGTTGGTGTAGAGGAAAAAAGTAGGAAATATACAGCTTTTGTGACCGATAATGCCCTGTATGAGTTTATAAAAGTTCCCTATGGATTATGTAATAGTCCCTTAGTATTTGAAAGATATGTAAATTATGTGTTTAAAGACTTATTAAAAGATGGTACTGTAATTATTTATTTAGATGATATAATTATTCCATCTAAAGATGAGAATGAAGGGTTAGATAAATTAAAACGTGTGTTAGAAACGGCATCAAAATTTGGTCTAGAGTTAAATTTAAAGAAATGTCAGTTTTTGAAACGAAAGATCGATTTCTTAGGTCACATAATTGAGAATGGCACGATTAAACCCTCAGTAGAAAAAACTCTTGCAGTCCAAAATTTCCCAGAACCCCGTAATGCTAGGGAAGTGCAGAGTTTCTTAGGTTTAACGGGTTACTTTAGAAAATTTATTCGTTCATATACCAACATAGCAAGACCACTCAGTGACTTATTACGGGCTTCCACTCCATTTAAATTCGAGCAAGAGCAGAAATTGGCTTTTCAAAAGCTGAAACACATTTTATCTAATACGCCTGTCTTACACCTTTTTAAACAAGGTCATAAACTAGAAGTACATAGAGATGCATCTAAATTACGATTCGGTGCAATCTTATTACAAGAAGATGACGATGGACAGTACTATCCAATCCATTATATGAGTAAAAAGACCTCGGTACAAGAAGCAAAATACTGTAGTTATGAGTTAGAAATGTTAGCGATAGTAAAAGCCATTAAAAAATTTAGGAACTATTTATTAGGTAGTAAATTCAAAATTTATACTGACTGTCAAGCGTTCACTAAAACTTTAGATAAACGTGAATTGACACCTAAGGTATCCAGGTGGTCTTTCCTGCTACAGGAATTCGATTACGTAGTTGAACACCGTCCTGGTAAACAAATGCAGCATGTTGACGCGCTTAGCAGACACCCTGTAATGACTGTAAAAACTGATACTCTCACTCATCGTATTGCTACTGCTCAAGAAAATGACGAGTTTATCAACACTATGAAATCTCTTTTACAACAGAACCAAAATGACGAATATGTGTTAAAAAATAATGTTTTATATAAAGTGTTAAATGATAGGGATGTACTAATTGTCCCAGAGATCATGCAAATTGAGGTCGTAAAGAAATGTCATGCCTTAGGACATTTTTCGGCTAATAAAACTGAAGAGTTAGTAAAAAGAGACTACTATTTTTCTAATATGAAAAAATGCGTAGATAACGTTGTAAGAAGTTGTGTAGAATGTATACTTGTAAATAAGAAACAGGGAAAAGGAGAAGGTTTTTTGAACCCTATCCCTAAAGGAGATATACCATTATCTACGTATCATATCGATTTTGTGGGTCCTTTACCGACCACTAATAAAAAGTATAATCACATTTTCACTGTCATCGATGGATTTAGTAAATTTTCGTGGCTATATCCGGTGAAATCAACTTCTTCAGCAGACGCCTTGCAAAAATTAAAACAACAAGCTGCTATTTTTGGTAACCCCGCAAGAATAATATCTGTTCGTGGACCTGCGTTCATATCGAAGGAATTTGCAGATTACTGTGTATCTGAGGGAATCGAACATGACACCATCACAACTGGAATCCCAAGAGGGAATGGTCAAATTGAGAGACTTCATCGAGCAATCATTCCTGTATTATCCAAGTTATGTATAAATGACCTTAACAAGTGGTACAAGTTTGTTGAGGCTGTTCAGAGAACTATTAATTCCACCGTATCGAGAAGTACCAAAAGGACTCCTTTTGAATTACTCACTGGAGTAACAATGAGAAAGAAAGAAGATAAGAGAATACTTGAACTTCTCGAAGAGGAAAGGGTAAATTCCATGCTTGATAATCTTAACACCATTCGTGAAGAAGCAAGAAAAAACATTCTTAAGATTCAAGAAGAAAATCGCCGATGTTACAACAAGAAGAGGAAGAAAGCCCATGTGTATAAAATTAATGATCTAGTTGCCATCCAGCGAACTCAGTTTGGAACCGGCATGAAACTAAGACCAAAATTCTTAGGTCCTTATAAAGTTGTGCGAGTAAAGACCAAAGACAGATATGAAGTCGAGAAGATAGGTGATCACGAAGGACCTATACATACTAGTACTTCTGCAGACCATATGAAATTATGGTCCACAAACTAAACTAAAATCCAATAATATGGACTGATGAACTTTAAAGAAAAAGTTAACTGTGAATTTTTATGTACAATTTTTTTTTAATGTCTGTTTCTCTTTTTTGTTTTTTTTTCTTTTAATTGTATTTTGCAGATATCCTTTAGTATCCCAGGCTGGCTCGACGGTGAGGTCACCGCACATCAGAATGGCAGAGCGCTGTGGGAAGTTCCTTGCACAGCCAACAGATGGCGCTGCCTCTGATGCTTATCTTTGAACGAGAGGACAAACGGAAGAGAGTTGAGATCTGGCTGCAGTGGAGATCGGTTGAGACACTAGCGTCTGTGGATGCAATGTGGTACTATGGAGCCGAACCAATCAGAATTCAACTTACACTGAAAGTTTATAACACCATTGCTGATTGGTTATCAGTTCTTATAGCAACCTGTTAGCGAATTGGCGATAAAATGAGTAGCTTGCTTTTGCAAAATCTTTTTGACATTCATTCTGTGCATCTCGCCAGCGATTTGTTTACAGTTTACATCGTGGAATATTTACGTTACACATTCCTCCTGACATCTCTTTTGCGCACTTTGCAAAAAAAATAAATAAATAAATAAGAAAAAAAAAAGTTGAATTCATTTATCTTTATTAGAACTATAATTATTTACTTTTCTTGCAATATTTTGGTATCATTTTAGAACAACTTAGAAAATATAATTAGTTTTGCATATTTTAAATAATAATCATATTTTTATCATTAAAATGTGTTGAATACTAATCAATTACATTCGCACTTAAAATAAAATACTAATGTGATTTTAGATTGTTGTTCTTTCATGATTGAATTGAGAGCTTTTAAACTTTTGTGTTTAAATATGTAACTTTATTTAGTCCTTTAACAAGTCTGTCTCTAAAGATGTTAAAGTTATTATTATTATCTTAACGCTGTTTTTTTTAAACTTCTTTTTGATGATGAAAATGAAAGTACTTAATATTTAAAATTATTGAGCGAAGAAAAAAAATATAATTGCACATTACAGTAGGCTACTCAATAAATTGTAAAATGTTACTTTGACTCATTGTTTTTAACATTTTTAGTTAGAATTCTCAGTTCGATTTTAAAAGACAAAAGCACATTTGTGGCGATAAATATTTCCCTTTGTAAAAATCCTTAAAACCTGCGGAAAAATGTTTACAAAGTTTTTTATGTAGCCATTGTGAAAATAACTTAGATTTTATCTAGTCTAAAAGTAGAATGTATGCACTTAGAATTATTTTGTAAATGACCATATAAAAACATTTAACATTGCATATAAATTGTAAAATTCAGAAAAATATTTTAAAAGCAAGCTTTAAATATTTACTTATTCTTTCTAAGATTTTATATTTTCTTTTTTGCTTTCTGTTAATGAACACAAGATCATGGTAAATACCTACATATATCATTTTGTCATGTGTTTTTAAACTTAAACAGTACATGATAAGAAATTAAGTACTTAAAGTATTATTATACTATGGCATGTGTGTTATTTTTAGGGATGAAACGGATAGAAATTTTTCCGGATATCAGATATCCGGAGCTCTTTTGCCTGTCGGATACGGATATCCGGCATTAGTTTTGTTTTTTGTATGTTTCTTTTCTTTTTCATTATTTTAAAACAATAAAATATAACCCACCTTTTAAAAACATTTTAAATATAATTTATTTAAATATATTTATTTAATATTTTATTTATTTGTGCAATATTGCCATGGAGAATAAAACTTTAAGCGTAACATACTTATTCCTACACTTGCAATTTGTGGTGAAAAGCATTGTCACAAAGAAATTGGTTTTGTTCAGAATTATAAAACTAAAATTTATTATTTACATATTATTTGCAATATTAATATTTAAAAAAATGAAACAAAATACAGTAACCGCCGCTTAATAAAAATCACTGGTTAATAAAATCAGCCGCTTAATCTGATCAAATTGCCAGGATCGGAATAAAATCAATGCAAACCATCTTTGAAACTTCCTCTCAATAAAATCAGTATTGCCGGTTAATAAACTGAAAAATTCTCATCATAAGCAAAATACCATTTATGCATGCTGAGTAAATTCTTATTTACACTCCTAATTTTCATTTTCTAAATAAAAAATAAATTAAATACAGAAATCCCTCTGTTATCTCTCTTTGTCGAAAATTTACAACATTAAATTTTACATTTACAGCAATTAAAACATGCCCCATCACATTGACTTCGGAACAATTTCAAGGAATATATTCTTCAAGGTGTAATAAGTTAATTTGTAATAAGTTACAAATTTGATTTAATTCGCCAGTGATTATTTTATTTTTAATTATTTAAAGACAATTTCTAATTCTTATTCTGAAATAACTAAGAAGTAAGATGTTTAAACGAAAATGTTTTAAATTTTAAAAAAAGGCGTGAACTTTTAGCAAAGTAATGATGATTTTCCTCAAAGGAAAGCGCATCGTAGCTTGGGATGTGTTTAATTCTTTTATTTTGAAGAAACACTTCAATAATTATCTGATAAAAATTAATTAGCATTGTTTATTAATTTCATTATTTGGTATCTTTTAAAATTTGTTTTCAAATTCAGGGAAGTAACACCTTTTTATTGTGTACAGGAACGTTAGCCGGATATAAAAATCAGCCGCTTAATAAAATCACTTTTGCTCAGAGCGAATGTGATTTTAATAAGTGGCGGGTACTGTATTTTACTAATGAAATCATAGTTAAAGGGTTATTTTCATAGGAAAACTAATATATTGTGGCCATCATAAATCTTTTATCTATATTATTCTGTACTAGCAGGCTTTGCCCGCTTCGCTGGTCATTATATTGAAATGAAGTCTCAAAATACCATATCATTGATGATGATAATAATAATAACAAAATCATTGAAATCAGTCAAAATCTAAGTTAAAATTCTCGATACCTTCGATAGCGGTTTTCCCACTCGCCACACTTAACAAAATCCCTTTATAATGCATGTTGCATACACATACCTAACCCACATATTAAAAAATCGGGATTCTAAGATTATTTCAAGCAAAGTTATGTTTTAAAATGTGTTTTTTAGCCCCCCCCCCAGCCCTCTCTTAAAGGAAAGGAGGGGGAGATTTTGCAAAATATCCTTATATTATGAGTTAGATACATATAACATACCCACACATGGAAAATCTCTCCTTCATAAGATAATTTACTGCAGAGTTACACATGAATACATGTCCCCCCCCGCCCCTTAAGGGGAGGTGAGGTGGAGTTTCACAAAATCACTTTGTAGTGTGTGTTGAATACGCATAAGCAGTCCACGCATCAAAAATTGCCATTCTTAGGTAGTTTGGAACAGATTTACGCATGGAAACATGTTTTTAATCCCCCTCTAACCCTCAAGGGGTGATAGCACGGAATTCCAAATAATCCCTTTTTAGTTTGTTTGTGTTGAGTACACATAACCAATCAACCTATAAGAAATCGCTTTTCTGAGATAATTTGGAGCAGAGTTACTCTTTAAAATGTGTTTTTGCCCCCCCCCCGCCTTTAAAGGGGGAAAAGGAAAATTACACAAAATCGACTTATAGTGCATGTTGGGAGTGCATAACCAGCCCACAAGTAAAAAATTCTCTAAGATAGTTTGGAGCAGAGTTACGCATGAAAACATGATTTTGCCCCACCCCCAAGGGGGATAAGGTGGAATTTTACAAAATCCCTTAGTAGTGTGTGTCTTGAGTACGCAAAACCAATCGACATATCAAGAAATCGCTATTCTGAGATAATTTGGAGCAGAGTTACTCTTAAAAGCGTTTTTTGCCCCCCTCCCCGCCTTTGAAGGAGGGGAGGGGAAATTTTTGTAAGATCCCTTTATAATGTGTGTTGGGAATGCATAAACAACTCATATGTAAAATATAAGCTTACTGAGATAATTTGAAGAAAAGTTATGCTTGGAAACATGCTTTTTGCAACACCACACCCCTAAGAGGGGAATAGGACGGAATTTTACAAAATCTCTTTTTAGTATGTGTCTTGAGTACGCATAACCAATTGACATATCAAAAAATCGCTATCCTGAGATAATTTGGACCACAGTTCCTCCTATAAGCGTGTTTTTGCCTTCCTCCGCCCTTAAAGGACGGGGGGTGAAATTTTGTGAAATCCCTTTACTGTGCGTGTCGGGTAAGCATAAACAACCCACATATACAAATTAATCTTGCTGAGATAATTTGAAGCAAAGTTGTACTTGGAAACAGGTTTATACTGCCCCCCACCCCACCCCCAAGGGGAAAAGGAGGAATTTTCGCAAAACCCCATTGCAATAGGTGTAACCCCCCCCCCCCCAAAAAAAAAAAAAAAAAAAAAAAAAAAAAAAAAAAAAAAATCGAAAATCGCAAAATACCAAACATGAGGTTTTGGAAATATTCTGAAGAAGACTCTTGGCGATTTTCTATATCTTTGTGCTGTTATTGGTACAGTTTTCCTCAAAAACCCGTATTTTGCTATTTCTTTTTTTTGCACTCAAGTCTAGTCTCTCTCTCTCTCTGCAATTTCTTCACCGTGAAGCAATTTGGAGCCAAATTATGCTTATAAGGGGTTCTTTGTCTTCTGCCCTCCCAGGGGGCAGCGGGGATATTTCGCAAAATCCCGCCATAATGGGCATCAGTGTCCTAAAACCAACGTGCTCACCAAAATTTGCAAGTCTATCTCCCATAGAATCGCCACGGCTGTGTTGAGTCAGTGATTTTACTCTTTTATTCCCCACCTAACTCCCAAAGGGGTTTGGGGGGGTCTTTCACAAAATCCCGTTACAATGGGTGTTGGACACACATAAATAAGCCACACACTAAAATTTGTGACCTCAGCTCTTAGATTTCCACGGATAAATTTAGCGCTAAAAGGAGGGATTAAATTTGCCCCCTCGTAACTCCCCCCCAAAATCGAAAATAATCAAAAATGAATTTTTGCAAATACCTTCAAGAAGATGCTTGGCTTTTTTTTTTTTTTTAATCTGAGCTATTATTGCTAGTATTTTACTCGAAAATCCATGCATTGCTAATTTTGCCTCCGAAAATCCTTTTTACCCCCTCTCCCCCCTTAAAATCCAAAATCGCAGAAAATGATTCTTTTGTACTTAAGTCTAGTCTCCCCATCTGCAATTTTTTCACAATGAAGTAATTTGGAGCCGAATTATGCTTATAAAGGTGTTTTTTACTTTCTGCCCCCCCCCCCGAAAATCTCACTTTTACCCCCCTTAAAAATCCAAAATCGCAGAAAATAATTTTTTTGTATTCAAGTCTAGTCTCCCCATCTGCAATTTCTTCACCGTGAAGTAATTTGAAGCCGAGTTATGCTTATAAAGGTGGTTTTTGCCTTCTGCCCCCCGGGGGGTATTTCGCAAAATCCCGTCTTAGTGAGCGCCACGATCCTAAAATCAATCTGCTCACCAAAAATTGTGACTCTATCTCCCATAGGATCGCCACAGCCGTGTTGAGTCAGTGAGTGAATCAGTGAGTTTACTCTTTTATATATATAGATAACAGCATCACTTACAGTTTAAATTGTACAAAAATTTGCCCATAGCTTCTCACAATAAATATTTTACGTATGGAGTTTGGTGCAATTTTAATCAACAGATGCTGAGATATAGGCTTATGAAAAATCATCGGGTAAACTGCAGTGCTGTAATGCTACCTGTTAGCTGATATACACTCAAAATAAAATCACGATAGTGCTTCACAATGGCCGACTCTCTCACATACCAAGTTTTGTGCAATTATACATGATACAATATGATATGAGATACAGCTTTCATGTATTGGGGAAAATTTAAGTATAGCAGCGCTACCTATCGGCCAACATGCACCAAAATTGAATCAGCATAACTTCTCATGAATGTTAGTACTTTTACCCCCCCCCTTTAAATCCGCCACTATAAACATCCCCAAATTAAAATTTCGTTAAGTTTGGACCATAAGTTTTCGAGATAAGACACCGTGTGCGTACGTGTTTGTGTGTGTGTGTGTGGGGGGGGGGAAGACTCTCCCTTCTTTTAACAGTGCAGTGTTTATCATCCCAACCAACCCCAAATAAAAAAAACTTTAAATTCTGACCATATTTTTTTCGAGATCAGGCACCATGGGGAGGTACGACCCTTCCTCCTTTTAACAGTATGTATTCTTTGTCATACTAACACCTAACCCACCCAAAATTTAAAATTTCGAACCATAACCTTTCGACACAAGGCATCAAGGGGGGTGGGATCACACCACCCCTTCCAACAGTGCAGTCTTTGTCATACTAACACCGAGCCAATGCCAAATTTAAGATTTCGTAAAGATTGGGTTACATTAGGTATTATTAACTTTCAGTCAGAGCATAATTAAAACATAAGCTTAACAGTTATTGTTTGTTTTACACTCAACAGATAATTTTCTTTAAAGTTTAAGAACAATATCAATAAAAGATTATAAAGAACATAATTAGGCCTTTGCCGGTTGATTTTCAACCTGACACCTGGAGTCTCATTCATAGCTTTATTGTGTAGGGGTTTAGTTGTTTTCCCAGGTGCCGGCCCCTTCCCTACACTTGGCTATGAATTCTTCGACCATAATAAAATGGATAGGTTATTCATCTTTTATAGATTATTGACTTTAAAAATGAGGTCTTTTATCATGTAAACAAAATGTATGATAATGATATTCTCACATGTACAGTAACTTGTCATAAATCCTTATTAAAAGGTTTAAGTTATAATAGCTGATAGTATTACAAAAAAAAAAAAAAAAAAAAAAAAGTTTACAAAAAACTATCTTTATAAATAAATAAAAATATGTTTTTACCTAATAAAATCAAATAAAATCTCATGAAATTCTCTTTAAAATGAGGGTCAGAAACTTTTTTATCTCATAAAACATAAGAATGTGTTTATTTAAGCTTTAAAAAATGCTGATTTTTCAAAAAATCAAATGAAATAAAACATTTTTAAGAGTTTTATCATTTATTTCAAAAGAAAGAATGATTATCAAATGTTTAATTGAAATCTGAAGCTGATTGGTTAAAAAATTAAAAAAAAATTGGTTGATTTTACAAATATATAACTTTTTAAAGCATGTGTGGCACAAAATAGTCTACCATTAGCCTTTAACTAATTCAATACATATTATAAATTATATTATTAACAGGACTTTGCACAGTACTTTAACTTTTTAATGCATAATTTGCTGCAAATTAACATTTATAGATATTGCATTAAAAATTAAATAAATAAAATACAAGTGGTAGATGATAAATTTGTCATTAAGCTTACTGTTATTTGTTCGTATATTGTATTTTAATATAACAATGAGAATTCATAATCTAGACCTAGGTTTTTTTTTTTTATTATTATTATTATTTATTTATTTAACAGCATCCAGCTTCAACTATGCTACGCAGATATGTAAAATTAATATTTACAAGAAGATTGTTAAAGACATTTGACAAAATTGTTACATTATTATTGTTTTTGCCTTTTTCAAAATAAAAAAAGCCTTAATAAAATCAATTATAAAACTAATCTTTCTTTCTTTTTAATAAACAAAGGATATATACAAAATTAAACAGTTAAATATTTAGAATTAAACATGTACAAGTAACAAGCAACATATTATTATTATTATTATTAAACGTTTTACAATATCTAGTATGTTTTAAATTTACCTTTTTCTTACTCAAAAGTAAAAATTAAACATAAAATTTAATTTATCAGGAGATAGCATATTTACTAATGTTATAACGTTCAAATAAAAATTATTCCTTTTTTTACTGTTTGTGTTTACCAAACATTAATATATAAATATACAATAGGTAGCTTAATATTGGATCGAACTATCTTACAAAAAAAAAAAAGGCACAGATTACAATAGAGAAAATGATAATGATACGAAAATGATAAGAAAAAACAAAAGGCATAAGGACAAAATCGCTTAATGTGGTCATAAACATAAACATAGAAGAAATATATCGCCAACGCCAAGGTGCGCCAAGAAGCCCATTTTCGCTAACATGATGGTAATCATTTGTCTTAACCAATCAAAGATGCTGTTATAAAAGAATATAGAGAAGAAATGCAAGAAAGATTTTGATTGGTTCGGCTCCATAGTACTACATTGCATCCACAGACGCTAGTGGTTGAGACCGTCAGCGCGAAGGCTGATGTGGTCATTTGGTCCTAATTTGAGCACAGAATGCTCATAATAGTTGTGTACATTCAAAAAATCTTTCCGCAAAACACTTTCTTCTGCGAAATTTCCTATCTTTTACTTCTGAAAAACTATTTTGAAATTAATTTTTTTATGTATTTATACAAAATCAGTACAAATCCTTTTTGCAGCTAATTTTATATTTTGTAATATAATTCAATAAATATATTTAAAATATCATATATATATATATATGTGTGTGTGTGTACATTCGAAAATACAAAAATTAAAAAAAAAAAAAAAAAAAAAAAAAAAAAAAAAAAAATTATAGGTTTATAACATAGTTAAGTTAAACTTTTACAATTATTACAATTTATGGAAGTTATTATATTATATTTTATTTTTTTACCTGTTAAATAATCATCATCATTTTTAAGTCAACATTTTCATTTTTTTTTAACTTTCTTTTATCCATATACATATGAGAAACTATTGTTTTGGTGTTAAATTTTCAGAATTGAATAGTTTTTGTTACATTTACACGTTTTTAATTCCTCTAAATCCGAATATCACGTTTTCAATGGTTGCTCTCTCTCTCTCTCGCTGTGTGTGTGTGTGTGTGTATGTTATCAGCATATCTCAAGAACAAATAACAGCAGATAGACCAAACTCAGTATTATAATTACGTATAATATAGGAATGCTATACTAAACTGTTGGTTGAGATCAAGAAAATTGTTTGCATACAGGGACAGTAAGAGAATTCAAATATATTGCGTCTATGGTGAAATTTCTGATAAATACAATGTAACATCTATAGGCTGCCTTAAAAAAAACGGAAAGAACATTTTTTATAAGCATAACACCTTTTTTGTGTAGATTGTGGTATGGAAACCATTCATCGTTCATTTATAGTGCTATCCAAAGTATTTCAATACTATATTGGGACTATACTTGGAAATTCCTGGAGTTATAATTCATTTTGTGTTAGATGATTTTCATATAAGACTAAATTTAAGTGCTCAATATTCTTTATGGTGCTTTGCTAAATTTTACTAGGTTCGCGAACATTGCTCAGAAAGAAAAATTAATTTTTCATACCAATAATGTTTAAAAAAGAAAAAAAAATATTCTAAGTTTCTATTTTTACCTCTAGATTTTTGTATAATATCGCGTTTTGAGGTCCCTTGATTATGAACGTCCAGTTTTCAGCCGTTGATCTGTATGTATATCTGTTATCAACATAACTTTAAAAAAAACTGCAGGAAATTCATCAATACCTAATAACCCCGGAGAACCTTAAAAAAGTTGTTAACAGATCGCATCAAAGAAGACCTATACCGAATTTCATATAATATCGAAGGACTCCTGATAACCTTGAATTCAAAATAAATGACATTGTTCTTTGTGAATCACCAACCCCAACATTACTTTTGGAAGATTGACAAATGTGATGCGAATGACATTTGCATGATCAACATCGTCAAAAAGGGACAAAAATTGCAGATGTTCAGACAAAACTAATTTTGTACGAACAAGCAAAACTGTGCAAAAATTGAACTCACCTGTTCAAATAAACGAGTGCCCAATTCCTGCTTTCATGGTCGATTTCAAATATTGAGCTTATTATATTTATAGTCCAGTCAAAATAGGAAAAATAGAAGAAAAAAATCGTGTAGTTTTGAAATTTTGCATACTCATAGCCGAGGGGGTACTGAACAACATACTAAAAGTCCCCGCCCGTGGGGGGTGAGCGGGGGGCAGGGGGGCATTTAAGGGGGGCAATTTTCAGTTTTTATTAAATATCTTACAAACTATCGCATTTAGAGAAAAAATGTCAATTACAAAATTAATCTACGTAACATTTCCTACAAAAATGTATACTACATTTTGTTTGTAAGATCATTAGTTTAGAAGATATAGGGAGATGAAATAACACATTTTCTTGAAAAATTCTTTTTTGCAATAGTAAAATAAACTAAAGTGTGCAATTAAAAGGGTTCTTGTCAAATATTTTCTAATGTAAAAAACAAATATATACATAGGGAATATGCAAGGATAATACAGCATGTTTTGTAAGTTTTAAATAATTTTAAGGCTAGCAGGCGCAAGTGGCGGTTTGAGTAAAAATCTAGATAACAAAGACCCAAAACTGATCGACATAAAAAAAAAAAAAAAAAATAGTGTAGCTTAGAAATTGAGCACAGTTATAAAGTTAAGTGCCCTGAATAACATACTAAAAGTCCCTAACCATGGGGGGGGGGTGCATTTAAAGGGGGCACATTTCAGTTTTTATTAAGTATCTTGAAAACTATCGCATTTAGAGAAAAAAAATCTCAATTACAAAATTAATCTACGTGAAATTT
Organism: Salticus scenicus; assembly: GCA_963930645.1. Lineage (NCBI taxonomy): Eukaryota > Metazoa > Arthropoda > Arachnida > Araneae > Salticidae > Salticus > Salticus scenicus. The sequence goes on from OZ005653.1 coordinate 172,049,351, forward strand.
CCTAAAAAAATTGTATATTCTATTTTGTTTGTATGATCAATAGTTTAGAAGATATAGGGGAACAAAATAACACATTTTCTTGAAAAATTCTTTTTTTTTTTTGCAATAGTAAAATCGACTAAATTGTGGAATTAAAAGGGCTCTGATAAAATATTTTTTAATGTACAAAATAAATATATGCATAGGGAATATGTAAGATAATACAGCATGTTTTGTACGTTTTAAATAATTTTAAGGTTAGTAGGCGCAAGTGGTGTTTAGGTAAAAATCCAGATAACGAAGACCAAAAACCGATCAACATTTAAAAAAATCTTTTAGCTTTGAGATTTTTTTTCTCTAAATGCGATAGTTTTCAAGATACTTAAAAAAACTGAAATGTGCCCCCCTTTAAATGCCTCTCCATGGTTAGGGACTTTTAGTATGTTATTCAGGGCATTTAACTTTATAACTGTGCTCAATTTCTAAGCTACACGATTTTTTTTTTTTTATTTATTTATTTTTTTTTTTTTATGTTGATCGGTTTTCGGTCTTCGTTATCTAGATTTTTACTCAAACCGCCACTTGCGCCTGCTAGAATAAAATTATTTAAAACTTACAAAACATGCTGTATTATCCTTGCATATTCCCTATGTATATATTTGTTTTTTACATTAGAAAATATTTGACAAGAACCCTTTTAATTGCACACTTTAGTTGATTTTACTATTGCAAAAAAGAATTTTTCAAGAAAATGTGTTATTTCATCTCCCTATATCTTCTAAACTAATGATCGTACAAACAAAATGTAATATACATTTTTGTAGGAAATTTTGCGTAGATTAATTTTGTAATTGACATTCTTTCTCTAAATTCGATAGTTTTAAGATATGTAATAAAAACTGAAAATTGCCCCCCTTAAATGCCCCCCTGCCCCCCTCTCACCCCCTTTTAGTACGTTATTCAGGACCTCTCGGCTATGAATATGTAAAATTTCAAAACTACACGATTTTTTTCCTCTATTCGTCAAATTTTGGCCTTCGTTGCCTGGACTATTTAAAGAACTATAGGTAATTGCAATGATAAGTACAGTAAGACCCCGCTTAACGCGGGGGACACGTTCCATCAAAGTAGAGCGTAATGCGAAACAGCGCGCGCACAATTTCAAGGAATCCCCTTACTGCTGCGAGCAATTTCGGGGAATCCACAGGGGAAATAAAAGAGCGCTAAACCGAAACAGCGCTAAATGAAACAGCGTTAAGCGGGGTCTTACTGTAGTATTTATTTTTCTGATTTAATTCACTATTTGTTCAATTAATTAATTAGAGTTTTTGGTCAATTATTTTTAAAATAAAAGGATTTCACATAAAGTAATATATATATATTTCTTGAAAACTGCTATGTTTTGCATAAGTATGTCTACCATATAGCGTTATTCCAACTCATCCTTACAGATATACCCGGGGTTAGCTGGCTTATGGGGTAACTGTTAATAAATTTACCTGAACACGCATTTAATTGGTGAATCCTATATTATTTTGTAGCAAAAAGTTGAAGCAACATCATCAAAATCCCTCTAGCTACTGCACACACACACAAAAAAAAAATCAATACCGGAATCAATGTTAACTAGACCGCCCCCTACACCACAACAAAGTGGAATGTGAAATTACATAGAAAAAAAATAAACACAATCTATAATGAAAGCTGGTCATAATCCCAATGCAGTGATGCTCTGCATAAGCATTGAGGTAATTGAACTTGAAAAGAAATACAATTTCAATTATCCCAATGGAAATGAGGTAATTGAAAAGAAGTCGTGTATTGTGACTTTTTTCCAGAGAACAAAATGGTTAATTCTGCAAGTACTGTTCCAAATTAGACCAACTGAAATCTCCACTTGATGAGAATACATCCAAAATTAATGAAAAATATTTGCATAATTTTCCATCTTGATAATTCGAGGCCACGTGTTTCTCTGATTACTGGGCAAAAATTCATACATCATAGATAGAAAGTGATAGTCCTTCCATAATACTCATTTGAAGTCGTAAAATCTCTTCTTCAATTGTTTAGATTACTGAAAAATAGTTCTAATGGAAAATATTTCAACTTCTTGAAAGACAAAAAAAAAAAAAAAAAAATAAAAAAAAAAATAAAATAAATAAAATAAATAAAATAAATAAAAAATAAATTTTACAACTATTTGTGGCAAAATACGCAAAATTTTAAAAAAGTAACACTGTTTGCAATTGTACAAAAGTAGCACTATACACAATTGTACAACTCAAAATGTAGTTTAATATATTTGGGATTATGAAGTAAAAACTATGTTGCAGGACATTTTGAAATATATCTATTTTACTTTTCACAAAAGAAAAAAGAATGTGTGCAATCCAACCCGATATAAATTATTTTTCTTTTCTATATGGATATTTTGAATAGATAATTTTCTCTACTTTCAAGAACGAACGTGCATTAATTACATATAAATTATAAATACTAAAAAAAAAAAAAAAAAAAAAAAAAAAAAAATTAATTTTTAATAAAATACATTATATAAAACAAGGACATTTCGAATTAATTATTACGTGGTAAAATCTTTAAAATATATAATTACTTTACATTCTTATTATTTTTTTTTAAATACTTATTTAAATTAAATATAAGATGTTTAAATTATATTATTTTTTTTAAAAAACTTCTCAAATGAAGGATTACATTATATAAAACAAGGACATTTCGAATTAATTATTACGTGGTAAAATCTTTAAAATATATAATTACTTTACATTCTTATTTTTTTTTTAAATACTTATTTAAATTAAATATAAGATGTTTAAATTATAATATTTTTTTTAAAAGACTTCTCAAATGAAGGAGTCTCATAATTACAATTTTTACGAAGGTTTAAATTTTATTAATTTTTGACCATTAAAAAAAAAAAAAAAAGGAAGAACAGAAGAATAAACAACTTAAGAAATTTGAAAAAAAAAAAAAAAAAAAAAAAAAAAAAAAATCTGCAATTTTTGGTTTCTGATAAAGGTTTTTAAAAAAGCATAATTTAAAATTGAATATTTAAATTTTGCATTCATCATTAATAAAATATCAGATTTTGTGAATAAAATTTACATCTATATATTTATCTATCTATCTACCTATGTATATATATATATATATATGTATACACTATACATACATAACATTTAAAAAGTCAAACCCTATTGTGAAGTCTTTTTAAGCGAAAGATATTGATTTATTTAGTAAAAATCAACAGCAATGATTATTGAAAGGTGTGATTATACTACTTCGAGAACCCTTGTTTTAGCTTATTTTACAACCATTGAAGAAAACATTAAACATTTTTTTTTCTTATAAAAAATACAAATGATATTTTGAAAATCTCTAAAATTTTCCCTATGATTTTAAAATAAGAAATAGTCTGCAAATTATTATATTCTCACTAATCCTAATTTTCCCTACTATTTAACGACAAGCCTAGATGTATGACATCTAGTCTAACCAAATGATCAACGTTAGTATTAGTATGTGGACAATTATTGATAACGAATCCCGTGTAATAAACAAACACTGAACATTTTTTAGGGATTTATACAAGTCAATATAGAATTTAATTCAGATGTCAAAAATATTTGTGACATTTTAACGAGTGTGATTCATTGAGAATTTTTAACTCAAAATTTTTTTTCGAGTATTTATACTTTATATATTACTCTTTCATATCACATATTCTACATACGTTTGACACTGAGAACGAAGAAATGATTTTATATGCACACTGTTAAAAATTTCAACATAAAAGTATTGGTAATCATTTATCTGAAGTCTTGTATAAAATTACAGAGAAGAGTGAAAGGAATCTTTTTTACGAAATCTCGGAAACGGAAGTAAATATATTATATATATATATATATATATATATATATATATATATATATATAAGATTTTTTTTTTTTCATTATTTTGGTCAGAGCTACAAAAACAAAATCCCCTCAAAAAAGCGTCACGTGGCTTGTAGTATCAGATTCATCTGGCAACGAAATTTTGAGATTGAAAATAATTTCAGGTACTAGGCAATAAGAAGGAAATTATTTATAAGTCTAAAATTATTTATAAGTCACAAATAAATTTTCACCTTTCATAAAAATACGGAAATTACTTAAACTATGCTAACTATCTTTTTGCCTTTATAAATTGAGGGTCAACTCCTATCTAACTTGTACCCAAACTAAGTAAAATGTGATCTACTTTCAATATAAAACAATATCGATAAATATTTCAAATATATTTATAAGTAATAAATATTCGAAAGACAATATCTCCTTCCTTTTTATTATTCATAAATTGAAATCAAAATTTTACTTAATTCATGGATAAGACATTATAACAACATGCGAATTATTGTTAAAACGATATACTGAAAAAATGAGAGGATTTATATGTTATTGGACATTTAAATAAATAAAACATGAATTATAAAAACTATATATGACCAATTAAAAATATAAAGTTAAAATTACATTCTTAATAATGAGTTTTTAACCCTAAGCTCTATTTTAGTGTTTTTATTTATTTATTTATTTATTTATTTTTAATCGATATAAATAAATAAATGATTTTACATTAATGACTGACATCAAGTAAACACGTGAAGAATATAGTTTCCATGCGAAATATTCTATTATCAAAATGTTACCCTACACATTGAATTAGGACGTATTCATTTTCTTTCATTTTTTTTTTTTGCTAAAAATATACTAATGATAATTGTTAAGAAAAGTTCTTCACTTTGGAATTCCCTGAATTCTTTATAATAAATCCCTTTAAAGTATCATCATTAGCTTACAAGAATTTACTTTAGTTTTACTAAACACCTTTCATTATATCTTTAAAAGAATTTCAGTAACAACTGCCAGATATACCTGATATAGAAAACACGTATAGCATCAATATATCATCCTTAATAGCCAATGATCATGCCACATCATGCGTTTGAAAATTTCAGGAATTATTGTAACTATAAAATTAATACATTAATAGAGAAAGATTAAATACACTTATAATGTAAAAAACATTTCATTAAAGCTTTTGAAACAAATAGCATTTTAATATTTATACAGTTCCTCTTTTTTTATTTACACTTATTTTATTTTTTACACGTGTCTTTTATCTTGATATCTAAAGTCGCTCCATATCCATTTCTTAAAAAAATATACGAAAATCTCAAATCTAGTAAATTCAGACACCTCAAAAATACACACACTCATATATATATATATTTAATCAAAAACTTTTATGAAATACTATTAATATTAGAACCAAGTAAAAAAGTACAACATCTAGAACGCCAAACAGAAAAAAATGGGAAGTATGCAGTTATTTTGGTAGCATTTATAGTGCTGTTCTTAGTGCATAAAGAAATGAGAGAGAAGTGCTCTTATATATAGGACTATTATACGCCAAAGAGAAAAATATTCCTATATATAAGAGCCCTTCTCTCTCTTTTTGTTATGCACTGAAGACGGTACGCTAATGCTACCAAAACTGCTGTCTGCTTCCCATTTTTTTCTCTTTGACATTCTAGACGTTGTAGTTTTTAATTTGTTTTAATAATCCAGTGCCAAGTCTTCTTTTAATATGTTACTATTATTATTACTTTTTTCCCTGTATTTATACCAAAATTTAGAGGTATAGTGTACCAATAACAAGTTTTAGTTTTAGCTAAAATTAAATTGATTTTAATAAATTGTTAAAAATTATTTTTACTTTATCAGTATTTATTATATTAACAACTCCATTTAATATTGATATTGTTTAAATTCTATTGCTCAGATAAAATTATTGCATATTATTTATAACCATTATTTTAATTGTAGGATAAGCGCATATTAAATTAATAAGTTTAAGTTAATATTTTAATGATTAAAACCATATTTTCATTCATTTAAAAAAATCGTACTTAAAAATTACTTAATTTAATGCGTAATTTCAAAAGTTATATATTTTCAATAAAACTGCTTCACTTAAAATTTATTTTGCTTCTAATTTGCAAATTTAATAAACATAAAGCTTATTAATTTAATTTTTAAAAGGTGTTTCAGCTTATTAGTGTATATTAGTCTGTTATTAGTGTCAAATAGCTTTATTTTCTTCTAGACATTTTCTCGCGGAGAATATTTGTACATATAAAAAAAAAAAAAAAAAAAAAAAAAAAAAAAAATCGTCTGAAATAGTAATAATAATATTCCTAAAAACAAAATAAACTAATAATTCGTACAAGAAATTTAAAATCTAAATTTTTTTTTTAATTCTCTGGTACTAGTAAAAACAATTTTAGGAAATCATTCGTTTTGAAACTTCATAGTAAAAAATATCTTTATTTTACTACCCCAAATTCATCGAATTTTATGTCATAGATATATATATATATTTTAATTAAGATGTGCTTTTCAATTTATTAAAATATTAGATATATGTATCTATATATATCTATATCTATATCTATCTATCTATCTATCTATATATATATATATATATATATATATATATATATATATATATATATATATATAATTTAAAAATATTATTACCTGACAGTTGCTAAGACGTTCAGCTACCAAAGATGGCATATTTAATTAGTCAAAATACAATCCAGACCGTATTTGTATAAATAAATACATAAAATAATAATCATATCTTTTTATATTGTCAAGAATAACAAAAACAACTTTTAGCATCTAATATATAAGTAATAGCATACCTATATTTCTTTTGTTATAAACAAAAACAAATTTGGAAACGGTTCGAAATAGTTACAATTTTAGTATTACAAATCATTAAAGAAGTGCAGCTGTTGATAATATTATTTTTATTTCATCGTTACACTCTTTTTCTGGGAAAAGTTTCCGTAGAATCCGCGTATTCAGTTTGAAACTTTATTATTATTAAACATTGCTGTTAAGAAACACAAAATATTTATTATTACATGATAAAAATCTCATCAAATTCCACTGATTGATCTTCTTAAATATGAATTAAATGTCTTGCTCGCCGAAAGCCATTACTTTAATAATAATGTATCGTTCATGAATAAATGCCATGCGTTGCTTTAAGACATGTAATTAAAGCTCCGTTAATTATCTTCAATCTTGGATGTTACGAACACATATAAATCACTGGTAAGCCATAATAGACGAATAAATCCTTTTTTTATAAGAATTAAACTTCGTGATTTAGTACTTCATTAAAAGTTATTTAAATGTGATTTTCATAAAACTAACACTCAGAATATAAAACTGTTTAATGAAATGAAACTTGTGAACATAAACATTCAATTTATACTTATAGAAATATTTATAATCATCCAGTGTACATCATTAAAAAAAAAAAAAAAAATGCATCTATAGTGTAGCAATGTTTCTTACGCTTAGCGAAAAGGCCTAGTCTAAAAGCTAGGAGGATGTGAAGGAGTTACTTCACATGTATTAGTTTTACTTACATTTTCAAATTAATTTAATAATTAAATACTAGGTTTTCAATAAATAAATTTTTTATAAAAATACAACGAAATCCTAAATTAACTTTCATATTTAAACACACTTGTCTCTCTATAAATAAATATCTTTATTCTAATAATATTTTATCTATTAATCTATTAAATAAATCTGCTGAGAACAAAAACGTAATCTTTAAAAAATAATAATTTATTTCTAGTAGTCTAAATGCCTTCTTCTTAAATAACGGTCTCTCGGAAATCTAATCTCTCAATGCTAAATCATTTGAAAAGATAAAATATAAAGAATAATTTTTTCTTCTATTAACCGTTTCCATAATTTATAATTCATTCTTTTAGATTGTGCAAGTTCATTTTATTATAGCTAAATTGAGCAATAAATTTCCGTTGTAACATCATTAAAGAGTAATTTATATATTCTTAATGACAGGAAGTAGACTTCATGTCTGCTTGTAAACAGAAGATTTTTATGGGGTGAGAATTGACTTAACTGATTGGCATAAACTTTTATAACGAACTCTCTAAATTCAATATATTTATATTATTTTATTCGGGAGACAAAGAAACATGTTTTGCTATGAATTTGGCGCTATTTTCTATGTTTTGGCGTGGTTCGCGCAGTCTGCTTGAGATTGTCATTAAGTGAACTTCACACTTCGCTCCTAATCACTGGTACAGTAAATACGTAATTTTAAAAGCTCTCTCTCTCACAATTTGCCCATGCCCTCTGTAAGTCTATCAGTTTTATATGAAAAGCAATGTAACTATTTGTTTGCATTTATTCCCATAGTGCTATGAATAATCAATTCTTCAAATAAAATAATTTATTGGACATGGAGAATGCTTATTATTCACGGCTGATACTTGAACTTTAGTTATGTTTATTGCGGTTAACATTCACTAATGCAAGAAATGTCCTTAAAGAGGGATGCCAAGGATAGCACAATTTTTCATTAAAAAGAAATAAACAAATAAAAATCGCCCCTAGCATCCTTTATTCTGGGGAGATTTTGGATTTCAAATAATATCAACACTTTTCTAGAAAATGTAAAACATTAAAAAGAAGAAAAATAAAAAAGTCCGGCTTATTTGGAAGGATAGGTCGGTTTCGTTTTTCTCATCAAGTAGCTGTAACTTTGAAAAAAGTTAGAGGCTACTATTCATTAAAAATTATTAACACATACAGCCACTGATATCCATTAGACATCTAAATTTACATTCAGTGATCTATAAATGGAACAAAATATCTAAAGAATGCCCATTAAACGTCCTGATATCCAGTACTAATTATAGATATCTATTAGATGTTTAAATATTTACGAAATTTAGATGTGCCTTTTTCGATGTCTAATAAATGCAACATGGTAGATATAAACAAGATTTAGATATTTAGATATTTTCAATACGTACTAGAACTAAAAAGTCCAATTATTGGATAATTAGAGATTTATTGGATATGTAACAGACACCTAATGAATGTAAAAAAAGAGTGAGATTTGTCGTTCTAATAGATATCAGTAGGATATTTATGTAAGTTTTATGGATCATTTTTTTGTCTTATGAGTGTAAGTGGCTATGTAGGAATGGACTTGGTGAAAATACTAATGCGAGCCATATACATATGGAGTTTTAATCAAATTGGTTCATAAATACCTTTTTAAAATAAATTTGAAAATTTTAAGTGGATTCAAATTTCAATTCCACTTGGAAATAATAAGGTGGATCAAGTTGGCAAAAAAAAACATATCAAATGCATTTGTGAGATAAGTGTACTGGACAAATTCAGATCGAATTAATTCAATATTTTAAAAGTTATCCTATTGCAAATTAAATGGCCGCAACTTGAATCAACATGACGGAGCAAGATTCTCAGTGAATAATCCAAGAGAATAGTAATATAAGTCCACTGTCCAAACTTGATGCAAATAAATTCAGTATTTCAAAAGTTATCACGATAAAAATATTTCAAGTGGCTAAGTTCAGATAGTAGCTGCCACTTAGAAACAAAATTGGAGAACAACTTGCCAATTAAAATCATTTAAGATATTTGAATAATGAGTCTATTGTCAAACTTTGGCACAAATTAATTATTTCAAAAATTAGAGTGATAACAAATTTTCAAGTGGTCGCCACTTGGAAACAATACGGCGGAGCAAGATGCCCATTGAATTTATCCAAGATATTTGAAACATAAGTTCACTGTCCAACTTTAGTTCGAATTAGTTCAGTATTTCAAAAGTTATTGTTATTAAAACTATACAAGTGAAGGTCTGATTTTTTGTGGCGGCAAATCTTAAACAAAATGACGGACCAACTACCCAACAAAATCATCCAAGATAATTTCATGATAATTTCATTTCTATGATAATTTCACTGTCCAACTTTGATTCGAATTAATTCGGTATTTCAAAAGTTATCGTGATAAGGAATTTTCAAGTGACAGTCTAATTTTTATGGTCCTAACTTGGAAACAAAAGGTTTAAGGGAGATGCAGTATTAAAAAAGTTATCATAATGACAAATTTTACTGTGGCTATCACTTGTAAATAAAATGGCGAAGTAAGTTGCCTAGAGAACTTATCCAAGATGTTTGTATGATAAGTTAACGCTCCAACTTTGTCCGAATTGCTTCAGTATTTCAAAAGTTATTATGATGATAAAATTTCAAGTAGTAGCTAGATTTCAAGTGACCCCGATTAATTTAAGATATTTGTTATAAATGGCGGATAAAGTTTATTGATAAACTTGGTTGATATTCTTATATGGTCTATGTATACATCAAAATTCAAGCAAATCCGGTTTTAAATCCGCTTTTTACAATGTAGGTTTGAAATTTTCAAGTAGCCTTCCCTTGAAAATAAAGGGCGGAGCAACTTAAATAACGAACTCATCCAAGATATTTTATCCATAGATATAGTAATAAGACATAGATTGATCAACGAGAGGGAAAAAGTGAGGCCTTTTTTTGGGGGGGGGGGGGATATCACTCTAATGGCTGTCTTTTCCCGAGTAAATCACACACAGGAATACACACGGATCATTCAGTAAATAAAATTTATGAATAATTTATTTATTAAAGGTGAATGGAAAACTCAAGGTACAATTTCAAATTCATTTTCATTTTTATTCTTTTTTTCAATACTCTCTAATGGCTGATTTTAGAACTTTTTTTCTGCATCAAAATTTTTTGCTCGATAACATGGGGATGATAGATCTATATATATTACTATATGTATAATTTTATCACATAAGTTCTCTGTCCAAATTTGGTTCGATCTGCAGTATTATTTTGGAAGTTATCTATAATGACAATTTTATCATCACGATAACTTCCGAAATAATATTCGAAATCAAACCAAAATTGGACAGCGAACTTATCTTACAAATATGTTGGACGAGTTCGTTAAACAAGTTGTTCTGCAGTTTTGTTTTCAAGTTGCCACCACTTGAAAATTTAAACTCTTCATTCCAAAAAGCGGATTTGCTTGAATTTTAATGGATACAGACCATATAAGTATCTCAAAAAAGTTTGTTAATGAACTTAGAATGCACTACATTAAAATAAGCGGTGTCACTCTAAATCAAGCTATCACTTGAAAGTTTATCATTTCGATAATTTTTGAAATACTATAATTATTTTAATCAAAACTGGACAGTGGACAAACATCATACAAATATTTTTAATCACTTCTTTAAGTAACATGTTTCGCATTTCGTTTTCAAGTTTCGACTACTTGATATCAGGTTGGTTGGTTGGGTTTTACGACGTACTAGTGCTGCGTAACGGACAATTCTTGAGGGCTGCCACATGAGAATGTTTCCTCATAATAACTTCTGAAAAGCTAAACTGATTAAAACCAAAGCCGAATAGTGAACTTAGGTTCAAATATCTTGGATAAGTTCGCTGAAAAATTTGATCCACCATTTTGTTTCCAAGGGGCAACCACTTGGAAAATTATCATTATGAGAACTTTTGTAATAGTAAACCAATTTGAAACAAATTTGCGCGGTGTACTTATCATTGAAATATCTCACATAAGTTTTCTGGGCATCTCACCCTGCCCTTTTGTTTCCAAGTTGTGGTAGCCGCTTAAAAAATTGATATTTCCGTAACTTTTGTCATACTGAATCAATTCGAATCAAATTTGCGCAATACATTTATTATTAAAATATCTTAGATAAGTTTTTTAACGTACGCAAACATCAAAACGTCTCAATTATATATATATATTAAAAACAAAAACTATTTTATTTACGAGACAAAACTTTAGTTAAAATACATTTAAAAACAAAATATATATTTAAAAACATTTAAAATTAAGACGTTTCCATAATTTCCAAGCATTACATGAATACATGAGGAATTTATAGAAGTACAGAATATTGAGGAGCCAGTACGCATTCTTCATTGATAGTGTAGAAATGGCTGGCAGCTTGCCAACTCTCGAGGAAAATACGTGATTTATAATTATCACTATCAAAGCACCGGTTCGGGAACGAACCGAATTTCGACTGCGCGAAAAATTTCAAAATCAAACTCGAAATGTACAAAACTCGGCCTGATGCTGCCTTCGTGACAATACATCAAAGTTTGTTAACGAAACCATTCTTTAATTCACTAAATCAACGAAGGCTTTTCTCGCTTCGCTGGTCACTGTATTTAATGAAAACTCTTTTCTATACCGCTTTACAAACAAAAATAAAATTTAAAGAAATCATGAAATTGCTTTAAAGCCTGCTTTGATTCCCCGCTGCCTTCGGTAGTGACCCGCTCATTCGCAGACTCTCGGGTGTCTGTCCCTATTGCCTGTGACAATAGCTTACCATTGGGTTTCCATTTGGGTGCTTATCAGATGACAGTTTCTAAACGGACAGTATCGAAAAAATTGAAGTAGCCATTTTATATTTGAATCCCAGTTACATATGAACAACACTATACGTGGTGTATATAATATTTTCTTTGGCGTTTTTTCTACATTTATTTGATTTATTCGATCAGCCATAAAATGACAATTTCACACCAAATATAATATTAAAATGTGCTATGATCGGCTACCTCTACCGTGCCAAAAACACACTATTTAAACAAAAGGGGAAAAAATCTAAAATTGAGGTATAAATATACATTTTTTTTTTTCATTTATTTACTCAATTTTCATATTTTCAGCTTTTCATGTGCAGCAACAAATTTAATATTTATTTATTTTTTTTTTTTCGCTTCAAAGCATATTTCATGTTATGTTGAAAAAAAAAAAGTATTTTCTATTTTCTATTTTTTATTTATTTATTTATTTTTTTTTTTTGGCAACAATTAAAAATTTAAATCCATTTTTAAAGTTTTTACCAGGTTATTATTTTCGCATTTTAATTAATTTTAAAAAATCTAATCAAAATTTCGTTACAAATAAGGTACCAAATGAAAGGGACATTTTTTCTGAATCCGTCGGTTTAATTAACTTTTCGTTCGGACAATTTGATTTTTTTAAAATTAACTAAAGTATGAAAAGCTGGTGACAATTTTTTTTAAATTAACATAAGTATGAAAAGCTGGTGGCAACAACACACAGACAAACAGAAGAAAATCTCTCTTAGCCAATCAACTTGCGTCAAGCAACGGACAGACGGGCAGAAAACTCTCTTAGCCATTTATATAGAAAGAGATAGCCATAATTTAGAACTTTTATATTATCGAAGTCAGGAATATGATCGGTTTCTATTGAATGGATTACAATTTTAGAATGTTGGTTGAAATTTTTATATGATCGTCTGTGCTATCTTAGATAAGATTGCTAGACATCTCACACCGCCTTTTCATTTCTATGTGGCGAGCACTTGGAATCGGATTGCCACTTCAAAATGTGCCATCAATATAAATTTTGAGATACAGTCGGTAACAAAAGTGTCCAATAAGAACAGAATTCGACAAGGATTTATTTAACAAAACTGCATGAAGTGCACTTTTTTTACATAGGAATTTTTGCTAGTGTTCGGACAATTTTGTTACCGACTGTAGTAAACTCATGGAAACCAAAGTTGGCTAGTGATTGATTCAAATATCTCGGAGAAATTCGCTGGTCAACTTGCTCTTCTATTTTGTTTTCAAGTGGTGGCCACTTGGAAATTTGTAATCACGACAATTTATGTAATACCGAATCAATCTGGATCAAATTTGTGCAGTTGACTTATCATTCAAATGTCTCAGACAAGTTTGCTGAGCATCTTGTATTTTCAAAAGTGGGCAGCTTAAAATCCCGGTGTCGTTTGAAAATTTATTATCACGATAACTTTTGAAATACCAAAATAAATGTAACCAAAGTGTGAGAGGGAATTTATTTTACAAATATCTTGGATGACTTTTCTAAGCAGGTTGCTATGCCCTTTTGTTTCGAAGTTGCGGCCATTTAAAATCAGGCTGCCGATTGAAAATTTTTCATTACAATCACTTTTGAAGTGCAGAACTATTACAAATCAAAGTTGGTCAGTAAACTTATTCTTCATATATCTTGGATGAAATCGCTGATCATCTTTCTGCGCGATTTTGTTCCAAAGTGGCGAACACTTGAAAATTTTTCATCGCAATAACTTTTCAGATATTTAATTCAAACAAAAAATAGGCAGTGAACTTATCATTCAAATAACTTGAATGATTTCGTTGGACAAGTTATCCGAATAGTGTATTTATGAGCCGATTTGCTTAAAAATTCATATGCCTATAACACTCATCAATATTTCCATTAAATCCAACAATAAATTGAAGCGGCTATTTTGTTTCAAAATGGCGGCTACTTGGTCAGAAAAAAGAAATCAGTCTTCCGTATGTTTTTTTTTTTTTTTTTTTTTTTTTTCTGTAGAAGACATTTATAAAAACATTGCAATATATATGTATTCAATTATAGATAGTTGGTTATCCTCATATCATAATATCGTAACTTAACTACTCAGGATGAGAACATTTAATATTTAAATTAATATAGAAAAATACATAAAAACAAATGTATATATATGAAAATTGCAATACCATGAAAGAACTGTCAGAAATTAATGAAATTTATTCCACATATTACTGATAGTGGTAGAAATAAAAGATCAAATGTACAAGACAAGAAACAAAAAGAACGTCTGAAATCAGTACTTTGTGTGTCCGCCAAGCTGAGAGATGATAGTCTGTACACGTCGTGGCATTGAATTATACAGGTTCTGAAAGTAATCCTGTTGAAAGGCATTCCAGATGCCTTCGACTTGACGCTGATGTCCAGTCTTACTGTGCGCTACACCAGTTGTATGAGCGAGTTGCCAAACAAGGAAATCCCAGACATGCTCGATATATCCGGGGAATAGGCAGGCCATTGAAGAAGCGAAACCAGCTGTGCACTGAAGAGGGTTTGTGCAGTCTGAGAAACATGTACACGGTCATTCTCCTGCTGAAATACAGCACCCAGAATGCGTCGAAGAATGGGAAGGACCTCTGGCTCCAAAATTTCCCTTATGTACTGATCACTATTGAGGTTGCCCACAATGTGCACTAGATGAGTTCGACAATTATACCCAATAGCTCTCCACACCATGATGCGAGGCATTTGGGCAGTATGACGCTGAATAACACACTGTGGGAGCAGACGTTCCCCCTGAAACGTCTGACGCGTACTCTACCATCATTGTACTCCAGATTGTAAAGAGATTGGTCGGAGAAAACAATTTGTTGACATTTGGCACGTCACGTACTTTGTTGCTGAGCCTCCTGAAGTAGGAGGCGTCCCTGATTCAGCAAGAAGGAAATCCTCTACAGAGGAACCCTTGCACGCAATTCATGCTGTAGCAAACGGCGACGAACCTTGGAGCTAGACAACAAAACTCCTGTAGTTGTGCTCCAACGTTGTGCCAACACACAAGAAGACGCTGTACGGTCCGTCACAGCCACGCGGATGAGGCGTCTGTCGTCTCGTGCCGTTGTTCTAGTGCGTGCCCCACTGCCTGGTTTTCAGCTTGTTTGATTCTCCTCTGTCCATTTCTTCCAAACACGCATTACTGTTATGGCATTACACTGCGAACGGCTGCGATCTCTCGATACGAAAATCCACCCGCTCGCGTACCAACGATGAGGTCTCATACGAACTCCGTTAGTTGTTAGTATGGCACACTCTGCATTTAATGAGACATATTGACCACCAATGAAACGTTTACCGCAGACAGAGGACGATAAACAGATCTCAACGCGTCTTTACAGTCCTTTATATATCTAGAACAAGCGACTGATAAGGAGTTTGTTCTCGTTACATGCGCAATCGCTTTGTAATTCTAACCATTTGCATGACTTACCTCACTTTACATTTCCTGTAAGTTTGGGTCAGTTCGCATAATCCCTTCACGGTGTTGCAATTTTCACAAACGTGAGTGCATTATATCAAATTATGAAAATATGCTTCTTTAAAAAACTTATAATTAGGCTTATTTGTTTACTCCACTTTATGAAATTAAGTAGATTTTATATAAAAGGTATTGTTCATAGTATTATGAAAATTAATTTTTATTGTAATATGACCGTCAGTATAGTAATCATTTCCAAGAATCAAAAAAGATAAATTATAGTAAGTATAATTAATATTTTTATACATAAATAAATAAAATAATATACAATATTTAACATTTATCCGAATGTAACATAAACATTAAAAATTTGAATATAAACAATTAAATATAAGTTAAATAAATATTTTAATTGTAATGTATGAAACAATATTTCCAAATATTTTTAATAAAAAATCTGCAACCTTTCCAGCAAACCAACCAGCACCACCTCCTAACCTTCTTAACCAACCGTCCAAACATCCAGCCAACCATCCTAAATGTTCTAAATTTAATATGAGATTTTTAATCTTAGGAATTCGTAAATGTTACATAATTGAAGTGAAAGTCAGTTATAATAATTATAAATTTTTCTATTATTATTAAAATTATTATTTATAATTACAGAAAAAAATAATTGTTGAAATATTGTTAAATATGGAGATTTTCAAAATAGATTGATGATAGTACTTACATATAATAGCATAATTATTTGAAGATTTGTCAACATAAGTTATCATCTAATGTTTTGAAGAGCTTTTACAGATTTAAAATGAAGAGATATTTTTATTATACTCCAAATAATAATAATTATGCTATACACCATTCGTAAATTTTAATAATACTAGACATTTCCATAGATTAAAATGTGCTATAGGTTGATTGTTTTTATTTGAAATTTTATATGCAAACACATCTATATCATAGGAAAACTAGGAAAACTGTTCAATTATTTGATATATACATACATATATATATATTTATATATATATATATATATATATATATATGTAGGGCGTCCTTTAATTTATGGTCCAATGGTAAGTAAAACACATATTAAGGAGCATTTTTTGTATAAGAATAAAGGTTCAGAAATGAAAAGTGTAGGCGGAAAATCAAGAAATGCACCGCACTTTCAAATATGTAAAAAAAAAAAACGCGGAAAATCTCAAAAATTTATAGAAAACAGCATGAAAAGTAAAAAACGCACGATCATAAGTGTGTGAAAGAAACTCTACTAACACCAGTCAGAAATTAAAGGAAAAATAGGCAAGAATAAAAATCTTAAACTGAAGAGGGATGGGCTCGATATCAGTCAAAATTTTCATTTCTGACCCCATACTGCTATGCGAAAAATTATTCTTTATGTGTATTTTACCTAACCTTAAAATTTTGTCCATAAATTCAGGAATACCCTGTATATTGCACAAAATATAATATCCTTTCAATCTTATACTATTAAGTGAGCAATATTTGTATATATATATATATATATATATATATGTATATTTCACTGTTCTCGAAAACGGTAGCTCGAACAGTCACGTGGTTTGTGACAAATGTGCCCACCGAAGGGTCAATGTGCACACCGAAGTCAGACTTTCGAATTTTTGATTAGTTTCTTTTAATTAATAAAAATAAAACTTCCTGTTTCTATAATGACGCAGAATGGAGAATCTTTGGAGAGATTTTATTGGTTTAGTTGATTTTCATTGATTTTAGTGTATTTTACATTGAACTACAGCTACGTTATGAGGAATTACAAGAGATTTGATTGGTTTATTTGATTTTCATTGATTTGAGAGCATTTTACGTTGAACTAGAGCTACGTTATGAGGAATTACGAGAGATTTGATTGGTTTATTTGATTTTCATTGATTTGAGTGTATTTTACGTTGAACTAGAGCTACGTTTTCATCAATTACGAGAGATTTGATTGGTTTATTTAATTTTCATTGATTTGAGGTAAGGGTGTCTAGTGATTTTTTTTTTTTTTTAACATGTTTGACAGTCATTGCTGCGAAAACGAGTTTCGTGCGTTTTAAGAGTCATGCACAGCGTAGTAGGGGTGTCCAGTAATGTTTTTTTTTTTTTTTTTTTTTTTTAAACATGCGTGATAGTAATTGTCACGGAACCGAGTTACGTGCGTTTTCAGATTCATGCACAGCGCGGTAGGGGGGCTAGTGATGTTTTTCTGGTTTTAACATGTGTGATAGTGATTGCCGCGGAACCGAGTTTCGTGTGTTCTGAGATTTATGTACAGCGAGGTAGGGCTGACCAGTGATGTTTTTTTTTTTTTTGGTTTTAACATGCGTGATAGTGATTGCCGCGGAACTGAGTTTCGTGTGTTCTGAGATTCATGCACAGTAATGTAGGTCTGACCAGTGATTTTTTTTTTTTTTTTCATATGCGTGAACCATACATACGTGCTTTATAGTGATTGCTGCGAAAACGATTTACGAGCATTCTCTGATTCGACCATTTATCGAATAGTGACTTTTACTGTACGAGTAACAGCTTCAACTGTTTCCAGAATATTCGAAGAATTACATTTCTGTTTGACTGTTTTCGAGAATATTCGTTTTAATAATAGTTTTGTTGCACAGATTCGAGAAGTTCAAAAAATGTTTGATATTGTCAAGGAGATCCCAAACTAAAACTGTGAAGAAAATAGTCGCCAATCAAAATATATTTATTTAAACGTTTCAATTATTCAGTTAAAAAGAAATCCTTTAAACATAGTGCCCAGCGAAACGGGCGAAGCCTGCTAGTATACAATTAACGTAACAATACAAATTAGTCATATATTTAGGATTTCATTTATAAATTTCTATCTATTAACAAGATAAGTCTGATAAAGAATGAATGCATGTGTATATGTATAGCACATTTTTTTTTTTTTTTTTTTTTTAAGTTTAGGGTAAAGAAACTGTTAATTTTAAGTAATTTTAAAATTTTGAATAAAGAAAGCAAACAGTTTTTATATATAAAAATTAATACAGGCAAAAATCATTTTTTTTTTTTTTTAATTTTTTAAGATTAATGACAAATAAAGGAATGATTGAAAAGAGTTTTTTTTTTCTTTTTTTTTCTTACCCTATATTTATTTATTTATTTTTGTTGCATTGTTATTATTATTTTTTTGCTTCTTTGGGCATAGTTTAGCACTAATCCGACGAAAACACACCCATTCTCTGTTTTTTCTATTTATTAATTTTATTTACTTTTTTTTTTTTTCCTTTTGAAAAGCTGCAAAATTTTCTAAAAGAATGAATCTAATATTAAAAATAATATTAAAATAATATCTAATAAATAATATCTAAAATAATATCTAATAAATTGTAAATAAATAAAATAAATAATATCTAATAAAATAATATCTAAAATAATATCTAATATTAAAATATTAAAATTATCAAATATATCCAAAAAGAATATATATAATATAATAGAAAAAAAACAGTAAACATAAATAAACATGAAAAACAGTAAACATATATAACATAAAAGAAATAATTACAAGATAAAAGGGACTTTATATATACCACGTTTTTAAATTTTCTGTTCAATTATAAAAACACTCATAGTAAAACTCTATATATTAATAAATACTTTTAATTATTTATTTATTTATTTTTTATTTATTTATTTATTCATTTATGTTCGTGTGAATTATACCACCAACTTGAAAGAAAATGATAACGACTTCAGTTCTGCTTAAAGATGGCTAAAAATATTAAAAGAATGCATTGTCATCGTGTTCTGAGCTATTATGAAACATTCGAATGTCTTGCTACACGGAAAGTTAGTTAAAAATCGATTGCAAGATTTGTGCTGGACAAACAAACAAGAAAGCGAGTTAGTAAGAACGTGGTAAAATATCAAAATCAATGAAGAAACATATTGCGGTCTAGGAAATTAATATCAATTTGTAAAGTAATTTCATGCACTTTTGGTAGCATACACATCTAATTTTTAATTTTTAATATAGTTTATATAATATTAACGTCTTTATTGCGTTTATTATCATATGAGAAAATGTATATTTTAGTAGACAAATTAATAAAGAAATTCCCAAAATATTTTTTTTTTTTTTTTTTTTTTTGACACGAACATAAAAAAAAGTACTGATTAAGACTCGGGTATTGCTTTTTTAATGTTACTTAGCGAACATTTACTTCTTAATTGATCAGTTGGTAAAATCTTTTGCAGAGTCTGCAATTAAAATAATATGTGGATCGAAAAAATACACTTTCCAGCAAACTTTGCATCTAATTAGCCTTTCGGAACCGAAATTTACTTTTTAAGAAAGTTTGTTAGTTTTATAGATTAGAATTTAAGCTTTAACCATAGCCTTAAGCTAAGTTTGGCGAAATCGATATTTTTTCTATTTAATTTCTGTTCTAAAAATAAGTGAAAGGAGAAATGTTTCAAGATTTTCTAAAAATAATATATGCCTATACAAAAACAACCGTTTGTTTTTTGCAGTAAATTTAGATAAAAGCAAATTAAACTGTGAAGTTAATTTATGAAGAAAAGTAAATATATGTATATAAAATTATAAGGTATGCAGTTTTATAAGCATTTATTATTATTATTATTATTATTAGCAGTTGTAGCAGTATTACATGCATAATAAATGTATTATTATTATTATTATTATTATTATTATTAAAAATTAAAATATTTAATATCATTTAATCGTGATTTTCTTTAATAAAATTTAGGATTTTCATTTGTTAAAAATACGCTTATTTGCAACAAGCTAAGTATTTCTGTCTCTGCCTAATAAGAATAATAAAATAACATAAAATATAAAATTTAGAGGGAAACATCATTTAAAAAATATTATATACATTCCTGGAAGTTTAGAAATTCGTTTCCCCGACGGGGGTGGGTGTGAGGCAAAACGTAATTTTACATAACCCTTCCTATCTGAATAATAATAATAATAATAATAAAAATTAATTAATTTAAAAAAGATATACTTAAGAATTTTAAATATAGCAAACATAAATACGTAAAAACAATTTCTGAAATTTCAGAAATAGGCTACAATGTGGGGAGTGGGGTGATTTACGAGTGAGTAAATTCGAGAGCTCCATTTTTACGTCATATTTGTCCTGGGAAACATATGGAAGCTGCATTCGCGGATTTTGGGTGCGGGTAGGTTGCTTTCTATCAAACACCAACTGTGACGGGATTGTGTGAAATCCCCACCCCTTTCTACTGTACAGGGAGGGCAAAAAACACTTTTCTAAATGTAACTCTGTTCCAATTTATCAGAGGACGAATTTTTTTGGTAATTCGGTGTGCTATGTGTACCCGACATGCATTATAAAAGAATTTTGTGAAATGTACCCCCTTTCGCCTTTTTTCAGTCGATGGACAAAAAACACGTTTCCACGTGTAACTCTCTTTTCAATTATCTCATAAAGACTATTTTTAGTGTATAGGTTTATTATGTGTTCCTAAAGCATCTTATAAAGGGGTTTTGCGAAATTTCCCCATTTCCCCATCCGTGGATACAGGACAGACTACACGTATCCAAATGTAACATTGTTCCAAATTTTCTCAGGAAAGTTTTTTTTTTCTTTTTTGGTATGTGGACGTGTTATGTGCACTCAACATGTACTATAAAGGCATATCGAGAAATGCCCTTCCTTCCTCTTTTTGAGGTCATGGGTGTAAACACACTCTTGTAAATGTAACTATGTTCTACATTATCTCAGAAAGGCATTTTCTTTAGCATGTGATGTTTAGGTTGTGCCTAACACACAATATAAAAACATTTTTCGAAAATTTTCCTCTAAATCTCCTTTAGTGGATGCACAAAAAATACGTTTCCAATTAAATCCATTACGAATTATTGCAAGAAGGTGATAGTTTTCGTTGGTTATATCTACACAACGCATATTATATAGGAATTTTGTGATTTTTTTCTCATCCTTTCTTAAGGGGACGGGGCAACAAAAACACGTTTCCAAGTGGAAATTATGTTAAGAAGTACAACAGGCAGCGAGTACGCGTACTCAACATTTTGCAGACAGGAAATCCGCTAACGACTGCAGTGGGAACCCAAATCGAAGTTTAGATTGATTTCAATGAAAGTTTTTTTTTAATTTTTTATTCTTGAGATTTTTACATTAACACTCATAAAAGAAATAGAATTTTGAAAATTCATTTAATTATAGTGACCAGCGAAGCAGGTAAAACAATTAATTAAATTGCAATTAATTAAATTTTCGATTTTTTTTTCAGTTACAACTTGTTTTATTAAAGAAAAGAAAAAAAAAAAGATACAGTTCATTAATTCTTTAAATTCTAGATGAACATTAATAAATGAATGAATTAATAAAAGAGAATTTCTTAGCAAAATTAGTTGACTCAATTCAGCAGACTTAGAAACTGCTGTATGCAAATAATTCTCATCAAATTTTATAATCAAGGAATAATCTAATTTCTTTATAACGTCATAGAAAAGACAAATGTGATGTTCCTTATTAGAATAAGTATATAATTAGGGAAGAAAAATCTGCTAAATTAGTTAGATATTTAAAAAATAATTAAAACATTTCCCATAAAATATGTGAAGTAAATTTAGCTTGTATGTTTTAATATTTCTGAAACTAAAATTTTAATATTTCTTTAAAAATATTTCCTAACATTATAAAATCATTAAAAATAAAAATAATACCACATATATTTTTTGATAATTTGTTTAGATATCGTTCGTTTTTCAAAATTTTAAATTTTAAATTGGTCAACCAATGATTTGATTAAAATAAAAGTTTCGCCTACGTACAGTCGTTAAAAAAAGTGTCCGAACACTAGCAAAAATTCCTATGTAATAAAAGTACGCTTAATAAAGTTTTGCTAAATAAATCCTTGTCGAATCCTGTTCTTAGTCAGTCTAAGATCGGGATTCGACAAGGATTTATTTAACAAAACAGTATTAAGTGTATTTTTTTTTTATATATAGGAATTTTTGCTAGTGTTCGGACACTTTTGTTACCGACTGTAAGTATTATTTATTCATTTATTTATTGTGTATATATGATTGTGTTTTATTACTTTTTATTTATTTGCAATATGTAATTAAAATCAGTAATTGTTGCCAATTAATAATAAAGCATACATAGATTTCTGTCCATTCTCTAATGCAAGTCCAAAACAAACAAAGTTGATTCTACTCGAGAAGGGGTTGACGCTATCACTGAGATAGGCATTTCCCGAATTTATCTCTGACAATTTCCCTTCACTTCTGTTTTGCTAAAATTGCAGCGGAATTGACTTATCCGTAATAGGATCATTGGACTCTAATCGAAAAATAAACAATATTTGAAAAAAAAAAAAAAAAATAGAATAGGCATCGAAAATATTTTTCAATAAATAATATTTTTTTTCGTGTAGGTGTTTATTCACGAATTTATTTAGGAATCAAAAAGCTGGTATTAAATGTTGGAGAATAGAAACATTGTAAATGTATTCTTTTTTTTTTTTTTAATACACATTATTTGTTTTCGGAAATAACAGAACACATTCAAAGAGTAGGCACGATTATATGCACATTACTTTTTTTCGGAAATAACAAACACGATTAAAGCGATGATTAAAGCACGATTTTAGCTAGCTACCAATATTTAAATACTTTCACGCTGTGATCTTCCCTGTTTTTAACACTTTTCAACAAGATTGGGAAGTGTTAATGAATTCGGTTTGTTTGTGTATCTATCTAACCGTATATCTCTGTGTCTGTCAGCCCGAGTTCTAATTTCTGCATATTTACATAGAATTTCTTGAAACTGATATATGTTATTCAAAATCACTATCAGAACTTTCCTGTTTAAAATGAAGTGAATAAAACTATTGGTTTGTGGAAACGGACACCCAAAATTATTCCAAAGCTTTGCGTTCTATGAGAAGTATGACTGCAAACCATATTTTGATACTTTTGCTTTACACAGATCTTAATGAAATTGAAATATGCTATTCAAGTTCACTAGCAGATGTTTTTTATTGAAAATAGAGTAAACATCACCATTGGTTTGTGTACAGGGACACACAAAATTATTCCAAAGCATTAAGTTCTATGAGAGTTATTTCTATAAACCATATTTTAATAACTTTATTTCGCACAAATAATGAAATTGAAATATGTTATTCATAGGAGCAAAATAATACTTTCTACAGAACATGATTAGCATTAAGATAAGAGTAAGTAAAAGTATTCAGTTACATTCTCTTATTAGAAATTTGCTGTAATTGTGTTTTCATTCACATTAAACGTTTTTAATACTTTCTAACAGTTTTTATGTGTGAATATGAGTTAATTCAGTTTGTCTGTCTGTCTGCCTTCCGCCAGTGTCCGTGCGTATTTTTACAATTTCTTAAATGTGATATACGTCATTCACTTTCACTATGGAATGTGTCCGCATATAAAATTTCATTAGTAGGTCTTATACTACTGGTTTGTGTACAGGAACATACAGGAAAATGCCAAAATATTGCGTTTTCGAAGAGATATTTTTTTAAATAACTTTCTACTGAAAAAAAAATAAATAAATAAATAAAAGATATTTATTATTAATTTGCTAAAATAATGTTTTGTATAGAATATGAAATGCTTAAGCTTCAGATTTACAGAGCTGCATTAAAATATCCAAATGTATATTAAGGGCTGCACTTGTAAATTAAGGGCTTCATTTCCGTTTGTGTTAAGTAATTTTAATGCTTTCCAACAAGGTTTAAGATGATTATGAATTTTATTAATCTATCTGTATGCCCATTATATGATAATGTGGGCAAAGAAATTTGATGGTTATACAACGTAACACGTATTTAAATTGAGAAAATATTAATAAACAATGTGTACCACAGGGTTTTTCGTTTTTTATCTTTTTTTTTTAAGTGGATGGCAAACGTTGTGAAAGTATTGAAAAGTATTAACAGTTAGTGATGTTAAAATTTCTCGAAAACTATTTTAAATACAAAATTCAAGTTTTAAATTAAAAAATTATTATTATTATTATTATTATTATTATTATTATTATTATTATTTGAAATGCTCCATGTGACACAGCTTTTTTTTTTTAATCTTTACTTCGATATTTTATTATTATTTTTACTTTCTTCTATATGTAATATAGAGAAAGTATTGGATTCGCGAAAATTTTCGACCTCCGTTTTTTGACGGATCTACACGTTTTGGGATGTCCTGAACACGAATTGATAGTTTTTAGAAAATGTCTGTCTGTGTGTCTGTCTGTCTGTCTGTCTGTCTGTCTGTGTGTCTGTCTGTCTGTATCATTTTTTTGTGGACGCTGTATCTCACGAACATATGAATGAAATTTAACCAAACTTGGTATTTAGTTGCACCCTAACATGAACTGGTGCCCATTAGATTTGGGGATCAATAGCTCAACAGGTGGCGCTGTAATCGCATTTTATGCAAATTTTTAACATGGCAGCATAGGACAAAATTCCGTATAAATGGGCATAATGAGAGTTATTTTAAACTTGTGATTGTAAAATTAATTTGAATTATTGATGATAGTAGTAGTTAACTAGGAAAAAAAATTTGTGCATGGGGGGGCATCGGTTCCCCCCCTGGGGGGGAAGTACCCCCCCGGGGGGGTTAATGTTTGAAGATGGGTATCATTCGAAAGATCTCGTCAATACCTTTAAAACGAACGGTTGAACCATAAATCTGTGATAATTTAAAACAAAGTTATCGATTTTTTTTTACTTTTAACCAAAAAAAAAAAAAAAACTTAGAAAAAAAATTCGATTTTTTTTTTTTTTTTTTTTTTTTTATTATTATTGTTAGTGATTGAATATGTATTAATTTTCACAAAAAAAAAAAAAAAAAAGGAAAAAAATTTTTTTTTTTTTTTTTTTTTTTTTTTTTATATTGTTACTGATTGAATATGTATAGGAAAATATAGAAGAAAGTCTTGTGGTGGCCACAACATACTAGTTTTACCAATATATTCTTGTACTATTAATATTAATAGTACAAGATTTGAGTTTTATCTTGTGAATTGATTATTATTATTATTATTGTTGTAATTGTTATTTTCGTTTGAATGCTAAAATTTCCTAAAAATTTTAAAATTTAAAGATAGAAGATTGAAAATATCTTTTTTCAAATGTTTAAAATATTTAAAAGGTATTAAAATATATTTTAATTTATTATATTATACATTTACTAAAACGATAACGTACATTATTTCTTCAGCTTTTGTTTTAAAACTTCGTTTTTAAATGTGCTGTCAAATGAATAACTTCGCAATCTTTATAGAATAACATTTTTTTTTATAGTGAAAAGGTTCAAAACATATATTTATCTTGATTATTTTTTTTTACATTAATATCGTCGTTGTTCTTGACTTTCACCGTTTAGACCTCACGAACAGTACACATACATATCGATGCTTTTAATAAATTATAATTTCGCCATACCGTACAATACCACTGGGGCGGGTCTCTAAAGAGAGGCAGCTATTCCCAGCGTGGAAAATAAAAATTGTGATATCATGTTTCCCAACCACCTTCAGAGTGACTCCCAGGTCGTCGTTAATTAGCCCCTGTTTAGCACTGATGAGACATAAAATCCACCCATACAGAGGCTGTTCGCACATTTTTTAGACGATTTTGATGGAGTGTACTGAAGCAATTTCACTCATATTTTGTGTTTTATTTGTTCAGTTTGATAGTCCTTGTTCTTAACTAACATTCTACATCATAATTTCTATGATAATAATGCTTTTTATAATATCGGAAGAGGTATATTTTTCTACTCCTCTTGAACAGCTTTCCAGAGTCCACAAAGCGTTGGGTCGGTGTTTGGATAATGTTGATTTTAAGAGTCGAAAAACACAAAATCCCAACAGTGATACATCAGAAGATTTAGCAGGAATGTCAGTGAAGGGTATGGTTTTAATTCCCGTTTTTTGTTCCATTTTTTTCTAGAAAAGCAATTGCGGATTGCGATGTGTGGCTGCTTGTTTTGTCTTGATGCAGTTCAACGGATTGATAGCATTGTGGATAAAGATCTGGATTTTCATTTTTAAAAATTGGAATTAAAATATGTTCTTGAGAGGAGAGTATTTAGAGTTGATTTTGACATTTTTGTCACATTTTTTTGCTTTTATCTTGCGCTTGTATGAAAAAACCAGTGGCAATCATAAATCCTTTAGAAAAACTCTCTTTTGATGCTTTCAGCCATGTAGCAAATTTTTTTTTCTCCACTTTTGTGATAATAAATTGATCTTTTTTTATTGCAACCACTTAAATAGACCCAAGATTCATCTGTTGTTGCAACATTTTTCCATTTTTCTCCTGATAAATGCTTTTCATAACGATTTCACTAAAAACTATCTTTGGAAAGAGCGGAAACCTATCCTTCCATCCACTGCCATTTTAAAAGCGCATTTTTGGATCTAAACAAAAATTATAAATATCAGAAGATAAATAAAATTTCCAAAAATATAACTTTTGTGAAAATAAAATTTTCCATGCAAACGATTTTTTCTTACTGCGAAATAAAATCGTCTAAAAAATGTGCGAACAGCCTGTATATTGAATTATATGATAACCTAATTTTCGATAAAGCAGACATGATGAAACTAATTTTCTTATTAACTTTCTATCTGAAAGTTTTATGGGACAAAATTTTATTTACCTAACTAAAAATAATTTTTTTTTCTAGAATAATTGTTTAAATTAAAATTATTTATTTATATTTTATGTTTATTGAACAGTCGGCAAAGAAAAAAAAAAAAAAAAGCAACCACCCCCCACCTAATTCCGCTCTAAATTATCGTATAAACATGCAGTTGGTACCAATCGATCTGTAATAACGTCTAGTTTATAATGGTATAGTTAGATTTTGCTTAAGGGCTCATCTACATATTAAAACAGGCATCAACTTCATTTTTTCCCAATAGCAACCCCTATTTTTGACATCATATTCATATTTCTGAGATCACGGCAGTTCGGAAAATATACCTTTTTATATACTTTAAATGAATTCTAGATAGAGATACAAGCGAAAATGTATTAGGGGTCCGTCTATACATTTAAAAAAATAGATCATGATATACCACAGAATAGACATTATATGTTAAGTTTCACAAAATATCTAGATAGCAAGATAAAAGAATAATAGTGATAATGAAAATAATAATAATAGGGGTAAAAAAGAAACAAAGTGTTTAATATTTAAGAAAAAAAAATTATCTACTTGTGTTGGGTATATTTTTATTTTATAGTGTAAGACCCGCATGAAAGTGTTACTATAAAGTTTTACATTTATTTTGAGGCGTGCAAACCTACAACATACAATATACAAAAATATAGATAACAAGATTTAAACTAAAATCTGAGAAAGGATATTTAAAATTCAATAAAAAGGAGATACGGTTCAAAATCATTCCTGTATTGGGTAATAGGTCACGCCTTCATACGTTTCTGTAAAATATCAAATTATTTTACAAAATTCATGATTAACACTTTCGCGACCGCATGCTTTTGTCTTTTTGATAGTAAAAACCGCCTGTGGGCGTTAATCTTCGAAGTTACAATATTTCAGAACAAAATTTTCTGTAATCACATTTATATTAAAAATAGATATACATTATAATTATGACCTTTCTAATCAAAGTAGCTGTATCCATTTCATATTTCATTGTAAATTACAAATTTTGGTTATATACTTAAGATAATGCATAATAATTTCAAAAGAAACACCAATTGGCGGAGTTACAGATTTTCATATGTCGTGAATCTACGTCAGCGGTCACAAAAGTTTTAAATAACTGAAATTTTGTCATCAACAATCAAAAAGGCAACTTTCACTTGTTTATATATTCTAGAGTTCTATAAAGAGTCAAACAAACTAAAATTAAGGAAACAAGAATATTTTTTAAAGTAAAGTATTGTTTCAGAAGAAGCCAGAGGGTGGGGTTTATTATCCTTTTGGAATGCAATCAAAATTTCCCGCCTGGAATGCGTAAATCTTACAAAAATAGAGTAATTTGTGCAGTAAACATTGAAACCTTACTTAGAAAACAATAGAAAGCAAAACAAAACAACAAAATTAAATAAAAAAAAAATTCAGTGATAGACTGAATTTTCATAAATTGGTCTGATAAAGTATGTCCCATGTAAAGCGATTTCCTATTGCTCAGAAAGAATATCCGCCATTATATAGTCATTTACTGCACTTGAATTCTTAATTTTAAATGTGTAAGAAATATATTTTTAAAAGTAATAAGACATATTACATTGTTTTAAATTGTTTTCCCATAATAAATGTGAATTATACGCCGTGATTAGAATAATCGAAAAAAAATAATATTGCGCTTTGCTTCAATAATATATTTAATGAAAAAAAATCTTCCACTGTTTGATTTTGTATTAAAAAAAAATAATAATAATAAAAATTTAATTTTATGTTACGTCATGCGATAAAGTTTAAATAACACAATGCTTGCAAACGGACAGTAAACAACTGCGAAAATGTCACAACAAAATTAAAACAGAAAATTCTTTTGAAAAAATCTTATAAAAATTATTAAATGTTAATTATAATAATTTAGAAAAGGAAAAGAAAAAAGAAAAAGAATAAAGTCTTGTTCACTGCGTATTCCTCGTCTTACTGCGTTTCGTAAATTATGATATTTAACTTGAGGTATACGAACCCTACAATATTCATGTAAAAATAAAAGGGACAACTGAGTTAAAATAGAATTTTAGCAGTGAGAAACTAGGAAATGTTATGTAACATTTAAGAAGAAAGACTTGACATTTCAGGATCGGGTATATTCCTTTTTGCAACAGAAGCCACGACTTTACACATTTTTCTAAAACTTTACATTATAAAACAAAAATTTTTTACATATTTGCAATTAAATCATTTAAATTTTGTCTTCAGTATTCGACGTATTAGTAAATGCCATTGACATTTATGCATAAGAGCGTCATACATAGAGTCAAATACGAATATGCGAACTAGTTTTTTTTTAACATTGTTTCCACAATATGGAGGCAGGGCTTCATTTGTTGTGGAATTCTTTCACAATCTCTCGTCTGCATTGCGATAATTTTATGAAAATTAGCCTGTTTGTATGATAAACGGCGAAATGTTGCTTAGACAGCAATTAGAATAAAAAAATATCAATTAAAATAGTTTTTCGTCAAAATGTATAGAGATATTTACTCGCAGAGGATACAAATTATAACAGGTGAATGCCCCCTAACAGCAGTAAATAATCTGGTATGTCAATCACACGACTTTCTCTTACCCTGAAATTTAATACTATAAATGTAGGTTGGAGATTAAAAGGTAAGATAACGATGATATGTAAACCTATGTTAAACAACTCAAATTAGGCTTCGAAAGAGTTCTATATAATTAGTTCTCTGTGAGGGGGGCTACAGCCCCCCCCACCCCCGTTTTATTAATGCCCCCTACATTTATATAGAATTTAATTCGGTTATTAAAAAAAATTCTGTTTTTAAAAAATAATTTATTAGAATTATTATTTAAAAGATTATATTTTGTGATAATGCAGACGATTTCCATATTAGAGAAGTAGTATAGCACTAAATATCCAAAAAAAAAAAAAAAAAAGTCAATTATTCTCAATATATAAAAAAAAAAAAAAAAAAAAAAAATCTAAGTTTTTTTTGGTAAAAGTAAAAAAAGAAAAAAAAATCGATAAATTTGTTTTGAATTATCGCAGATCGATGGTTCAACCATTCGTTTTAAAGGTATTGGCGAGCTCTTTTGAAGATACCCATCATGAAAATTTACTCCTCTCGAGGGTGGACTTCCCCCCCAGGGGGGGAT
The DNA here is from genome assembly GCA_963930645.1 of Salticus scenicus. NCBI lineage: Eukaryota > Metazoa > Arthropoda > Arachnida > Araneae > Salticidae > Salticus > Salticus scenicus. The sequence goes on from OZ005653.1 coordinate 172,080,060, forward strand.
GCGAGGCTCCTACATGCACAAAAATCTTTTTCACAGTTGACTATCTCTATTACAAAAAAATATATATTCGTTTTATTTAGTTTAGTGCAGTCTATAGACGTTAAACTCTACTTACCTGGAATTTCCCCCATAGACGTAATGTATTAGAATTCTCTTGATTGTCTCCGTACGCGAACCATTTTCTTGATCTTAACGGAAAGCTTACTGTAGCATCCTTATATGATACACATTTAGAATACCAAGTTTGGAATGTCTGCTACTATTTGTTCTTGAGATATGCTGATAACAGACAGACACACACACACAGACACACAGACATACACACAGACCATTTGCTAAAAACATGATTTTCGTATTCAGGGGACCTCAAAACGTGTAAATATAACAATATCTCACTTTCGAAAATTTGACCCAAAAACAATACTTTCTCTACGTTATGGGTAAGAGAAAGTAAAAATGAAATATCACTGTAACTCAAAAACTAAGGTTAGGGACGAGCTATAAATTTGGAAACCCATGTTTTTGATAATGCCCGTTCTATTCATGCAAAAATTAGCATAGGTCATAATTCATAATTTTTTCAAATATGAAATTATTAATAATTTTCATAATTCAAAAAATGTTTTTTTATCAAAAATATGCTTGGAATATGTTTGGCTCACTTCATTTTATCGTATAAAGAAAAAAAAAAAAAACAGAATTTGAATATCATGATTATTTTGGAAGATATGAATTAATGTTTGTCACATTCATTTAACATTAGCATCCTCATATTTTAACAGCTTATAACTGTATGAAAAATTGAGAAAAATATATAAACTATACCATTTTCCGCGGTGATTTGATCGAAATAATTCAAATAAATTATTAAAAAAATGGGGATTACCATTGAAAAAAATAAAATTGATTCCAGCTTTAACATGTAGACTACTCCTTAAGCAAAATTTAACTACACCATTTTAAACTAGACGTTATTACAAATCGATTGGTACCAACCACATGTTTCTACGACAACTTATGGCGAAATTAGATGAGGGGGGGGGGAGCGTTTTTTTTTTTTTTTTTTTTTTTTTTTTTTTTTTTTTTCCCGACTGTACTTACAGAAATCCATTTAACCATTGTTCACTGAGAATGTGCAATAATAGGTTTAAAAAAATTAAATATAAATAGCCTTAATTTTTTTTTCCTATCTTTAAAATAATGCGTTTTACTTTACCGTACCAATATAATGGAAGTGAATGCTTCAGAATTGCATCAAACTTCTGAAATTAGTGTTTGATATATTTAAACGTTTTGAAGTCCTCCGAATCCGGAAATTAGATATTTTGAAGCTATCTGTGTGTGGATGTATCTATTTCTCTGTATGTGACTATTCCTGTGCTTGTGCATTTCTACATATGTGTAGTATGTTTACTCCTTCACTTTAAAACATGCAATCACAATACATTTCCTTGCTGTATTTTTAAGTCAAACTGTTTTTGAATCTTTCCCACAGAAATATATGCCACGTGAAATTATTTTTGTATTTAACAGATTAAGAGAGACTGTTGTGAGTGCCACTCTAGAATATTTTAACCTTGGTTTGATATAAAAAGGGGTAGCATATATATATATATATATATATATATATATATATATATATATATATATATATATATATATATATATATATATATATATTAGTTATATATAAAAAAGGGGAAAAAAATCCTTATGCAATATATGCGCATGAAATTAGGGATGTCTCATATGAATAATATTCTAAAATAACATATGAAATAAAAAGTCTATAAAAATTCAGTTTTTAACAATTTCCAACAAGGTTGAAAAGTGTTAATGACTTCGGTTTGCCTGTTCTTCTGTCTGTCTGTCTGTCCACGCTCTAACTCCCGAAAATATTTATGGAATTTCTTGAAACTGAAATATGTTATTCAAGTTCACTATCGGATGTTCTCCATTGAAAATGGAGTTTATACCTCTACTGGTTTGCGTACAGGGACACCCGAAAGTATTTCAAAGCATTGTGTTCTATGAGAAGTATTTATATAAACCTTATTTTCATATCTTTACTGTACACATATCTTAATGAAATTGAAATTCGTTATTCAAGTTCACTATCGGATGTGATGCATTTGTACCTCTACTGGTTTGTGTACAGGGACTTCCGAAAGTATTTCAAAGCATTGTGTTCTATGAGAGGTATTTCTATAAACCATATTTTCATATCTTTACTGTCCACTTATCTTAATGAAATTGAAATACGTTATTCAAGTTCATTATTGGATGTTTCATGTAGAAAACAGAGTAAATATCATCACTGGTTTATGTACAGGGACACTCAAAAGTATTCCAAAGCATTGCGTTCTATGAGAGATATTTCTGTAAATCAAATTTTAATAACTTTACTTTCTACGAAGTTTTTTGAAATTGAAATATATCATTTGTGTGCACAAAAGAATGCTTTGCATAGAATATATTATGCTTAGCATTAGATTTACAGAGTGACACAAAAATACTCATTTATATTAAAAGATATTAATAAAAGTTTGCTAGAATTATACTTTCGTTAAAATTAAGCGTTTTTAACACTTTCTAACATTTGTCAAGTGAGAATATGATTTCAATTTGTGCATAAGTCCGTCTGTCTGGCTGTGCTTTACCTCCCGTAAATATTTTTATGTAATTTTTTGAAACTGATATATGTTATTCGGGTTCACTGTCTGGTGTTCCCTATTGAAAATGAAGTTCATATCTCCACTGGTTTGTGTACAGGGACACCCAAAAATATTCGAAAGCTTTGTGTTCTATGAGAGGAGTTTCTATAAATCATATTTTAATATCTTTACTGCATAGAAACGTTAATGAAATTTTAATATGTTATTTAAGTTCCCTTTCAGATGTTTCCTATGTAAAATCGAGTACATTTATAATTTATCGTGTACAGGGGCACTTGAAACTATTCTAAAGCATTGCGTTCTGTGAGAATTATTTTTATAAACTAAATTTAAATAATTTTACTTTGCACAAAGCTTAATGCAATTGAAATAAATCATTCGTATGCACAAAAGAGTGCCCTCTATGTAATATAGTATTATCAGCATTAGATTTACAGGGACACACAAAAATATTCAGTTACATTAAGAGTTATCAATAAAAATTTGCTAGAATTGCATTTTCGTTTACATTAAGCGTTTTTAAACTTTCTTATATTTTTAGTGGGAATATGATTTCAATTTGTGTATCTGTCTGTGCGATTGTCTACCTTTCTATCTGTTTGTTTCCGGCTCCTAGCGTCGGTAAATATTTTTCGATTTAAAAAAAAAATGATACAATCAAGTTCTCTATGGAATGTTGCCTATTTAAAATGACTTTAATAGATCCTGTGCAAATAGTTTGTTTACAGAGAAAACAACAACAAAAAAATGTCAATGTATTAAGTTTTAGGACAGAATTTTTTAAAAGTTATATTTAAAATCTTTCTATTGTAAAAATCATAAAAAACATTCACATGAATTTTTAATATTCTAAAATAATGTTTTGTATAGAATATGATATGATTAACTTTTACAGATTAAAATTATTCGATACAGCAATTACGTACAGTTGGAAAATGTTACTAATCAATGCGTGATGTATGTTTTTTCTTTCTCTTATTTTATATTATGTGTATTTTTGAGGAATTAATTAGTCGCAATAAAATATTTTACAATTAAAAGAAAATGTTAAATTCACCGATTAACAAACATTTTCCACAAAGTAAGTTATCCATATTTGATGATAATCAAAGAAATTTCTTAAATAGTTATTTTGCACTAAATTATATCAAATGACTAGTTTTATCTACATTTATATTTAAACAATGTTTATAAAATTATGAATTTTTGAAAAGGAAAAAAAAAAGTTACAAATTTTACCATAAAACTGGTAATCATGGAGAACAAGTAAAAGTATCATAGAAAAATAGAAAAAAAGTTTGCAACGTTTCATAATTGTTCTAAATAAATATTTTTTACGAACAATCTCACTAACACTTTACAAGATTCATAGAAGTTTGAATATTTCTGCGAATGACTTAATATTGTAATCGAAAATAGAATGGAATGGTTTTATGTTCACCAAGTAATAAATATATTTCTTGTATAGTATATATATATATATATATATATATATATATATATATATATATATATAAATATATATATATATATATATATATATAATATTCTTATATATGCATATTTTTAATGTTATAATTACCTCACACATTATTTCAACTGGTTATAAAATATCTAAAATGCTATTTCTTTTATATTTAACTGAAATAAAACAAGCGAAATCTAAACTAATTTGTTGTTACCATTACAATAATATTTTATATGATTCTAATGCAATAATTGTTTAGAAGCGTATGTAAAACTGGAATAGGACTCGTTAAAAATGTCCTATTTTGGCTGATATGCACCCAAATTGAGACAACATAGTTTGTCATGAAAGTTATTTCATATATGAAGTTTGGTGTACTTATACACAGAAGAAGCTGAAATGCAGTCTTCTCTTAACGGAAAAAATAGAATATAGCATCACGCCATTTTGGTCAACATGCAACGAAAATGCGTCAGCACACTTCTTGTTTCCATTTAAACGTTTACTGTACCTATACTCAAAAAAAAAAAAAAAAAAAAAAAAAAAAAAAAAAAAAAAAACTGAGATACAGTCTTTTCATAAATTTGAGAATTTATCATCCAATCTGCACTCAAGTTTAATTATCGTAGTTTCAAATAATGATTATATTACATATCAAGCTTATTTAATTTATACATTACAAAAGATGAGATTTATCGTTTATAAATATGAGTAAAATTTTTGAATAATTGCATCACAAATACACATTTCCATACAAAAAATTGATAAGCATAAGATTATTTAAATTACAAATTAATGTAAAAATAAATTCTGCTTATTAAATTTAGATATAGAGCTGTAACAAATTTTTGCTTCAGACACACATACACACATACGCAGGAGCAGGTAGATTTTTTTCAAAAATTGTTAAATTGTATATAAACATCGCAAAACATGTATATCCACCGAAAACTCGAAGGCGACATTTTTTTAAGAATACAATACATTCACCTCACGAATATACTGGAATGTAAAAACAGGAATTAAATTACATATATATATATATATTATTTTTTTTTCTTATCTTAAACAACTTATGTATGTAGTTCATGTACTCATTAGGAAAAAAAAAGTCATTAATAAAAGTACGTTAAATACAACATTTTGAAAGAAATAGCCCCTTTTTTTTTTCTTTTTTTCTTTTTGTGCAATATTCTTGACAGCACAATAAAGATAAGAATGTACTCCTTTTCACATGATCAATCATGTGCAATTTTGATAGCATCTACATTA